>PVIH01018886.1:0-37085 GCA_004025045.1 Sigmodon hispidus
TGGTCCTCTCCCTCAGAGGTCTACTTCCGGAATCCTTTCCAGTTAACCACGCCCCACTCATCTCCAGTCCTCACATGTATAGTTCCTGATTTCCCAAATTGAATTTTTTTGTTTTGGGGATATTTATTATTAATTTTTTTAGAAACTTATTATAGGCTTTTTGTTAAGGTTTATTGTTTGTCTATAATTGATTGATTTTTTTATTAGTTAAAGGTATAATAATTTTTGTTGGATTTTTTTTAGTTAATTGTTGAAGTTTGATTTTTTTTTGAAAATTAAATTTGAAATTTTTTAAATGTATGTTTTTAGTTTTTTATTTGGTTTATGTGGCAGAAATATTTATTTTAATATAATATTTTTTTTGTATTATGACCCCTGTATGGGAATATTTAGAAGGCAAAATAACTAGGATGTAGTTGAGGTCTGGGTCTATATGGTTAACATGTGTTTTTTGTAATCTCTTTTTTATTAATGCTAATTGGTTTGTAGAATTAGCCCCACGTTGGGCGCCAATTATCGCGGTAAAAATTTGTCTTGAGATATGTTTTAAACAGGGTTTATTTGGAGAAAATAGCTTATAAAACAGAGTTGGTTTTAGGAGAAGATGACAGGATGAGGTTGCAGCGCACCGGAGCCTTTTTAAGGAAGATTTTTTATCTCTACCCCGTACGTTTGAACTCTCAGGCAGCTGGAGCAAACTGTGCAATCAGTTGGGGAACTTTTGTGAGAGAATGACAACTTTTTATCTTGGTCTCTTCTTTTGAAGGTCTATTTTTGGAATCTTTTTTAGTTAACTATGCCCCGCTCGATCGTTTACATATATAGTTCTTGATTTCCCGCTACAATTAGTGGTCTCTAAACAAACAAACAAGAAAAAAGCCAAGCATGCCCAAGCTGCGAACCACAACCACTGAACAGCTTGGGATCAGAAACACCCTGGACTGACTCCTTGGATCCCACTCCCCCTAGAGGAACACCTGACTCACTCTTGAGGGAGGGAGGAGAAAACTGTATCTGCCAGGAGTGGAGACTGAACTAAGCAATATTGGGTCAGTGGGACCATGGGATTGCCTGCTGCCTGCCCAGGGAGGGGATGGGGAGATGTGGAGAAGCGAGAATGACCTGATGTGGTAGGAGGGGAAAGGGATCTTGAATAAGGATATACAGGGAGAGAAAGTGTGACTTCTTTGTTCATAATAATAATAAAAAAGAAAACATAAATGCAAGCAAATAAATTTTAAATAATAAGAAAAAAGAAAGGCTCATTTGCAGGCAGCTCATGTAAAAGGGGGCAGGGAGAGGGGGCAAAGAATGGAGAGGGGAGAGAAAGAGAGAAAAAAAAAGACAGAAAAAAAGCCAAGGTTAGGTGCATACTACCTGGTGACAAGAGAGAAGAGAAGGGGAAAGAGTCTATTCTTAAAGGAAAATAGACATCAGGTATCTGGGTGGAGTAGTGTATAGCTTATTGGCCAGAACATGAAGAAGTGGGTTAGAATGCTTATACTTAACTATATGCACATAGGTTCTTTTGAAACAGTGGGGGGTGTATTATATTTATAAATTCACTTTGTACATATGTTGTTCATATTTTCTACAAATTGAATATCAAATTATAGTGCTAACTATACATTGGGCCTGTTCACAAAACTAAGTTTATGATCTGGTACTAAAGTCATTTTTGCTGTGTTATTGCAGACTTTTTCAAAAACAAAGTATTTCCCTTCAATAATCCAAACTTATAGGACACATTATTCACAGAAAAAATTATCACTTCCTTATATTTATTTTAGAGTTCATGTGAAGTTCGGAAACTAATAAAATAAAAGGGAAAATTGGCTAAAGATTACTTATATTATTTGGATGAAAATTTGATTACAATTGGTGTTAGACAATGCATTCAAAATTCTGCATTTTTCAATAGTTTTATATAGAGGGACAGGAATATTCTTTGAAGTATTTGTCAGTCTGCTTTATATTAAATATCCAAATCCTCACTTTAATTCCTTTAGGATTGGAGTCAATTGCTATGAAAAATGCATGAAATTCCTTGTAAATTTCTGTATATAAGAAACAATAATATATAATCAACAGGGAAAATAATTACAATTTTTAAACACTAGTATGAAGATATTTTAGAGTTTTATAAAACAAAAACCATACTGTATATTGCAACATTTCATTTTACTGCCTTAATTTCAAAATGCACACTCATGTAAGTCTGGGTTTTATACATTCAAACTTTATCTCTATCTTTCATCTGTCCCTAAAATTGTACTGGCATAGTTTTGTGAAGGAAGTCATTTGCCAACTCATGCCTTAGAGTTGGAAAAATCTTTTCAGAGATTATTTAGGTCAAGCTCCATAAAACTTTTCTGTATATTAAATCTGGTTAGAGAAGCTGTACAAGACACTTGGATAAAGCTGAGATAAATATTGATTTAATGTTCTCATAGTAGTTCCTATTAATTAGCCAGACCATATTGAACAAAAGATTTTACTTGTGGTAATTTTCTTCTTGTGTTTTTAATTCTAGTGCAGTCTTTCTGTCCTGACAACATAGCAATAGCTATAAGGTCAAATTCATCCTCCCAACTGAGTTCTCTGTTGTGTAAATTTCACAGATTAAAATACGAAATGGTATTCCCAATTCTGTTTTTAAAAGTTCCTTCCTATAATGATAAGGTCATAGGTCAAATTGGAAAAGGCAAAGAACAAAGCTTCTGCTAACTAATTTACACAGAAATAAACTGAAAGAGTATTAGCATAAAAGTTATAAACCACTAAAGTTTTATTATGCAATTTATATTTACAACTGGTACATTAATTGACATTAAGAAAGACCAACATCATAGGTCCATAAACTCTTATTTTGTATCTGAAAGACATTGACTTTACTTTCAACATTTATGCATTTTACATGAAAGTCAGCAGACATAGAGCTCCTTTGAGTCTTTGATTATTTTATGTGTTATTAATGTTCATTCTTTTGAAGTTACATTACTTTCAAAGAGAAGTAATTTAATGCATATTATATTACATAGAACATTTTACATTGAGAGATAATTTTTCTTGCTTAAATCAATACATTCTCTTTCAATTTGTGTTTTCTAAGCATGCTAGTATTAGATGCAAATCTTAAATCTACTGATTTTCTTCTATGTGACAATTCATTGTAATCTGGAACTGTTTTCCTTGTTTAAAGACCATATTACTATAATACCGGATCTGTACCTGGAAAGAGACTCAGTGGTTAAAAGCATCTACTGTTTTTATAAAGGATTTTGGCTCAACTCTCCACACACACTTGGTATATAACAACCAACTAATTACAATTCCAAATAATTAGATACCTTGTTTTGACTTATGTATTCATGTTTCCAGATTGCTTGCTGTCAGACCTGGGATGATAAAATGAGAAGGGTTGGTTCTCTGTAGCAACATTTAGGAAAAGGAGGAATAGATTTGGCTAAGTTTATACTCTGGGTGAAATTTTAAGTAAGAGCTTACTGTGAGAAGAGTTGAGATGAAACTCTGAAGGGTGTAGAAATAGGAAAAAAGCAAAGAAAAAATAGTTGAAAATTCAGGACAAAATGAGGAGAGAGGCAGAAACAGAGACAGACATAGATATGGAGGGAGCTTGAAAAGGAAATGAAAGACGCAGCTTGGAAGTCCATGGATGAAAGACAAAACAAAACCAGATGGAACCAGAGGACCCTGTTTACTGAAACTGTCAATGCAAACCTAGAACAATATTAACAATTCTCACTTAACAGAAAATAATGATTGTGGATATCCTCCTAAAGGGTAAGGTGCATAATTCAGCTAAGCTTCCATATGCCATTGTAGTGAGTTTAGAAAAGGATAACAGGACCAACAAGAGGGAAGTAGGAAGAAAAAAAGAGAATAACAAAAACAAAATAAACTTCTGTGTTAGCTTGTGCAAAATGCATTTAAATACTCAGAGAGCTGACCCACCACCATTCATCTAAAATAAAATTAAAATGAGATATCTCAGGAGAGGTAACATCATAAATCTTGGTTCTCATTTATTGTCATCCCATGTTCGATCAGGAGGACAAGGGGAAAGCTAACCATAAGGCATTTACTTATCTGTACTTAAGGCTTATCAAAGTGCCTATCCTCATTTTTCCTAATGGAGATCCCCAAAAGAATCCCTGTCCAGTGGAGAAAGAAATCAGAAAAATACCACCATTTACAATAGCTACAAATAACATAAATATCTTGGTAAAATTAATAAAAGAATTGAAATACCAGTATGACAAAAACTTTAAGCCTTATAAAAGGGATGAAAAAGAAATAAGGAAAACATCACCCTTTATATAATAGCTGCAAATAGTATTAAATACCTTGGAGTAACTATAACGAAAAAAATAACAAACCTATTTGACAAAATCTTTAAATCACTTAAGAAAAAAATTAAAGAGGATTTCAGAAAATGGAAAGATCTCCAATGTTCCTGAATAGGTAGGATCAACATAGTAAAAATCACAATTCTACCAAAAGCAATCTACAGATTCAATGCAATTCCCATCAAAATACCAACACAAATGTTGACAGACCTTGAAAGAACAATACTCAGTTTCATTTGGAATAACAGGAAAGCCAGGATAGCTAAAACAATTTTGCTAAAGAAAAGACCCTCAGGAGGTATCACCATCCCAGACTTCAAGTTATACTATAGAGCTACAGTAATAAAACCATCCTTATATTGGCATAAAAATAGATTTGTAGATCAATGGAATTGAATTGAAAATCCCAATAATAACCCAAAAACTTATGAACACCTGATTTTTGACAAAGAGGTCCAAAATACTCAATAGAAAACAGGTTGTATCTTTAACACATGTTGTTGGCATAGCTGGATGGTATTGTGTAGAAAACTGCAAATAGGTCCAAGCTTATCCCCTGGCACAAAACTAAAATCTAAGTGGATCAAAGACCTCAACATAAATGCAGCCACACTGAACCTAATAGAAAAGAAAGCTGGAAATACCCTCCAACACATTCACACAGGTTCCCACTTTCTAAATATAACACTAGCACAGATACTAAGAACAACAATCAATAAGTGGGGCCTCCTGAAACTGAGAAGCTTCTGTAAAGACAAAAACACAGTCAATGAGACAAAATGACAGCCTAAAGAATGGAAATGATTTTCAGCAACCCTACAAATGACAGAGGACTGATCTCTAAAATGTATGGATAATTCAAGAAATTATAGCCCAAAACCTTGAAAATTCCAATAAAAAATTTGTTCGGAAATAAAAGGGAATTCTCAGCAGAATTGCAAATGGCTGAAAGGCACTTGAAAAAATGCTCAACATCTTTCACCATAAGAGAAATGCAAATCAAAACAACTTTGAGTTACCACATTAAACCTGTCAGAATGGCTAAGATAAAAGACAAATGACAGCCTATGCTGGAGAAGTTGCAGAGCAAGGGGAACACTCCTCCATTGTTGGTGAGAATGTCAGCTTGTTCAGCCACTCTGCAATGCAGTATGCCTGTTTCTCAGAAAAGTGGGAAGCAATCTCCCCCAGAAGCCAGCAATACCATTACTGGGAATATACTATAAAGATGCATATTTGCACTCCAAAAGCATTGGCTCAACTATATTGACATCAGCATAATTTTTAATAACAAGAACCTGAAAAACAACCTAGATGCCCCTCAACTGAAGAATGGATTAACAAACTGTGCTACATCTATACAATAGAGTACTACTCATCAGTAAGAAAAAATAATATCCTAAAATTTGCAGGTAAGTGGATGTATTTGCAGAATATCCTCCTGAGCAAGGTATCACAAACCCAGAAAGAAGTGACCTGGTTCAAATGGAATTAAATTTAAAATGCAGAAATTAATCCACATACCTTGAACACCTAATTTTTGAAAAAGCAGCTAAAACTCTGCAATGAAATAGAAAGCATTTTAAATAAATGGTGCTGGCCTTACTCATGTCATGATGTAGAATGAAAATAAATTCATATTTATCTCCCTGCAGAAAACTCAAAGGCAAATGGATAAAAGACTTGAACATGAATCCTATTATAATGAACTTGAGAGAACATAAAGTGAGAAGTAGCTTTGAACATGTTGGTGAAGGAGACCAGTTCCTAAATATAACATCAATAGCACAGACACTGAGAACAAGACTTAATAAATGGCAATTATTTTTCTGCAAAGCAAGATCCTGAAGGACTAACTCGGCTTGTTCTGCGAATGTTCAGAGGTCAGTTTCCTATGGAGCCTGCATGTCCAATTTATACAGCATACTATCAAGCAGTCAATACCAGAACAGTTTCTTGTCCAGTGGCTAACTGTTACCACAAAGTAAATTCCACATGAAGTTTTCCAAATGCCATCAATTTTCTGAAATACATTGATGCTGCCAGTAGCAGACCTGTCTCACTGTCCAGAAAAGTCTAAGTTCTTAAAATATTTTAAATGACATATTATGCATGTCTTTAAAGTATTTAAAGACTACCTATCTAATTGAAATATATCTTTGTATAACTACAAAACCTAACTAATATGACTATAAGTTTGGTTATCAAAGATGACTATTAATCTGTATTTATCAGTTACACATTACAATTTTCAATCAGTTACATCAGCATCATACCTTAATTAAGAGTAGAAAAATACATACAGGATAACAAAATTGATCTTAAGTTTATATCAATAAATCAAAATCCACTTATCTTTTCTAATCATTACTATATCATATTCTCCCCCCCTTTTTTTGAAAGAGATTGACAATGACCATTAACTATTTATAATGAAAACAAACATTAATAAGCAATATTTTTTGGGAAGTTGGACATAGTTTTCTTTCTTTTACTATTTTCTGCTGACAATGGACATGTTGATCTCATGTGGTCTTAAGACTGGACCATCTCATTTGGCAACTTTGAAGCTGATCTTCCCATCAGAAAATTTCAGGTGGCCTTGGCAAATCAAACCACATTTGCCTAGAACCAATCCACAGGTTTTTATCTTCTGTGGAGACCAAAACAGAGACTCTTTTCCCAAGCAACATATTCTTGTAAACATTCCTTTCTGCTCAATATAAGCAGAAACCATAAATCAATCACACTTACGCCAAGCCTTTCATGAAATGTATGAGTTTAAGCTGTGTGCCATGGATGTGCCATTTTTAAATTCCAGTCTAAACAACAAGCTGTCTCTGTACCATAAATCAATTCAAATACACAATTCAGAAAGCTTCTTTTGGCTCTGTTTCAGTGATCTAGAACACTTTTTAAACTTTTATAGGCTTTATGCAGTTGTTCAGCCCACGTTATGACACCATCTGTTGTAGTAAGTTTCCTGGGCCATTTGGGCCCAAGGGTTGGACCTGGTCTGCGGTGGCTTTTGTCCCACAAAGAAATGAATCAGACACATATTAATTTCATACTGTTTGGCCCATGTCTTAAGCACATTACTAGCTAGCTCTTTCTCCTTAAATCAACCCATTTCTACTAATCTACCTGCCACATGGCCCAGCCCATGGTTAACCTGTATCTCTTATGTGTTCCTCCTTCGTGGGTTAGATGGTGACTGACAAACTCCATCTTCCTTCTACCTGTCTGTCCTCTGATTCTCCACCCAATTCTATGGTGCTCTAAATAGGCCAAACCAATTACTTAATTTACATCATACAGAGAGCATTTCCACCACATAGCACAGTATTTATTTCTATATAACCTGTGTCTCAGGAGGGTCTGAATCTCTTTAGGTCCTGTTCTGTTTTGCTTTTTTTTTAAGGGTACATGCATTGGTTCTCTTTTCAGCATGATCTCTGTGTCTGCTCCAAATGTGAGTCCTAGTCCATATTCTTGACCCATCATACTTCAGTCCCTGCCTATTCTGTTTTCCAGTACAGTCTGTGGGCTAAATTTGGTCCAGTTAGAGGTAACATTCTCAGCAGGATTGGTATAGCAGCTATTCTTTTGGCTGGTCATGTGTATAAGCAAGATCTCGATTGCAAAGAATTGAGCATATGTCTCAAGATACTTGTGTAGTTTGTTTTCTGGGTACAGATTCCAGTTTATGAAAGGTATAACATGGATAATGGTTCAGTTTACAAGCCTGGTACATGTGGTAGTTGAGGCTTACCTGAATCTTAGTTCAGTCCATTCTTTTTTCTTGGCTGGGTATAACTCTGTATCTAGGGGTGGATTTTAGTCCTGGTAAGTTCCAGGTTCAGGTCCAGTCAAAATAAAGTTACCAATCACTGCTGGATCTATATTCAGGTCACCACATTGTCTAATTCATTATTGTGCATGGGTTATTTCAGGGTCCCTCTGAAGTTTGACTTTCCTGATGGTCTTTTCCTAGGCCCACATCTGGGTAAAGGTCTTTTTTTTATCAGTCCTGCCTATGTACAGTTCTATGTCCCTACCCAGGTCTTTTCCTGTCCCACATCTCAGTTACCTGAGTCTGGGGCTTGTTCTAAATGATGGCCTCAAGTGTCAGGTTAGGGAGTGGTCTGGTCTCCACAGGTTCTGGTCTTGATGTAGAATTTAATCTGTACTAGGAATGGTACTAGGCCTAGAATGGTTTCATGTCTTGTCTATGAATATCTTCTTGGTCACTGACTTCACAAGTTCTGTTTTTCCTGAGGGTGGAAGGCTCAAAAGCCTGATTTTCTGCAGAGTGTTGATCTCCACAATTCTCAAATTTAACAGTGTTCTTTTGCAGATCTCCTTTCAGGGGAGTCCTCATTTTTGTCCAAATCCAACTCTATATATATGCTACTCGAAGTCTGTGGACCCATCTTGGCCTGGGCAATGACCTTATCTTTACTGCAGCATGGCTTCTACCTGAAGGAGGGTCCTTCTTGTAGTAGTGGCATTATCCTGGTTGGTCCTGTTTCCTGGTCTAGCCACTGTATTAGCAAGAGTGTAGTATAAATCTGGTCCAAGATGAAATGCTAGGTTATGTTATATTCAGGTGTCCACCAGGTACATGGTTCCACAGGGTCCTTATCAGAAGTTTCATACTTCCATAGGGTCCAGGTCTTTAGAGGATGTCTAAGATTCATCCTTGTCCTGATTCCAAAATGGTATGGGTTCAAGTTTGAGACTGATTCAGGTGTGAGGCACTCTTGAGGGTGTCTGAGTGTAGGCTTTTTGTCTAGGATGGGTCTGGATCTCTTCTAAGATTTGAACTCCACAATATCCTCATGCAAGTCAGAGTTGAATAAATAAAAACAAGGTACAATTCCTGGTATAACTACCATTTCCTGAATTGTCTTTGACAATGAAATTGTTAAATTACCTTGAAGTCACAAAATTCCTTATAAATTTGATCTGAGTGCTAATATATTCTAAGTCTTTATTTTAAAAGCAATTTTTGCAATTTTTATTAGTAATTTTTTATAGTTTTTTATTTATTCTTTGGCAATTTTACCTTATACACCCATCAAACTCAGTTACCAGTCCTCTCAGTTTCATACCCACTCTTATAATCTCCCCATTTCTGTAAAAGCCCATTCATGCTGTTTATTTACTTACTGGAGCATAATTAATCTTGGAGGATCTGGGCACCTTTCTTTTTTAATTTTTATTATGAATAAAGTCATATTTTCTATCCATGTATATCTTTATTCAAGGTCCATTCTCCCTCCCAGATTCTCCAGTCACTCTGTCTTCTCCCCATCTCCTCCCCAACATGGGCAGGAGGTCCCAAGGTCCTAATATTGCTCAGAGCAGCCTCCAATTCTGGCAAATAGAGTATCCAACCCTCAACATCAAGACTGAGTCAGGTGTTCCTCTAGAAGGAGTAGGATCCAAGATGCCACTCCCAGGTGTTTCAGATCCAAAGTTGTTCAGGAGTTGTGGTTTGCAGCTTGGACATGCTTGGCTTTTTGATTTTTTTTGTTTAGAGTCCACTAATGAGTGAGTACATCCCCTGCTTATCTTTCTAGGTTTGAGATACCTTGTGCAGGAGGATATTCTCCAAATCCATCCATTTGCCTGCAAATTTTAGGATATCATTTTTTCTTACTGCTGAGTAGTATTCCATTTTGTAGATGTACCCCAGTTTGTTAATCCATTCTTCAGTTGAGTGGCATCTAGATTCTTTCCAGGTTCTTGCTATTATGAATAATACTGCTATGAAAATAGTTGAGCTAATGCTTTTGAAGTGTGAAGGTGCATCTTTAGAGTATACACACAAAAGTGGTATTGCTGGATCCTTGGGGAGATTGATTCACAGTTTTCTGAGAAACTGCCATACTGCATTCCAGAGTGGCTGAACAAGCTGACACTCCCATCAAAAAAGGATGAGTGTTCCCCTTGCTCTGCACCATCCCTAGCACAGACTTTCCTCTGTGTCTTTTATCTTAGACAATCTGACAAGTGTCAGGTGGTATCTCAAAGTAGTTTTGATTTGCATTATTCTGATGGCTGAAGAAGTTGAGTACTTTTTCATCCTTAGCCATCAGAGAAATACAAATCAAAACAATTCTAAAATATCTTTTTGCACCTGTCAGAATTGCTTTGATCAAAAACACAGATGGCAGACTATGCTGGAGGGATTTTAGAACTTGAGGAACATCCCTCCATTGCTGGTGGGAGTCTACACTTGTACAGCCAAACTTGGAAACCAGTATGGTTATTCCTGAGAAAACTGGGTATCAATCTTCCTGATGACACTGCAATACCACTACTGAACATATAGCTCCCCAAATGAACCTTGAGAGCTTGTTTGGAGGTTCTAGCAGGGGAGCGTAGCTACTCGTATACCCTTGACCGAAGACCGGTCCTCCTCTATTCGGGGAAGGTCGTCCTCTTCGACCTAGCGCGCAGCTTCGGGAGGGACGCACATGGAGCGGTGAGGGAGGAAGGGGACACCCGCCTAGCCAGCCAGATCAGCTGAATCAACCCTGGCGATCAATGGGGTGACAGATGTTGCAGCCAGATAGCCCTCACATCCTAGCTCCCCAAATGAACATTCCTACCCTAAGGGAATTAGGTCAACTATGTTTATCAGGGTATTATTTGTAATAGCCAATCCTGGAAACAAAATAGATGCCCCTCAACTGAAGAATGGGTTTTAAATTTTTGCTACATTTACAAATGGAGTAGTAGAAACAAATGATGCCTTGAAATTTAAAGGCAAATGAATAGATCTAGTGTGAAGATTCTTGGCATGTAACAGCAATGTGATAAACATGCTAGTCTGAACTTCACACAGTGCCAGGTGAGATATAAGAATTCCTGGAACAAGGCAGCCATGTGGTAAACTCAATATGGCCCTGGAAAAACATGCTGCATATGGAAGGCATGCCCCTATGTGAGACTAAGTAAATCTGTGTCCACCCATTCTCTTATAAGGAGAGGTAATATACAAGTCTTTCTTTTCTCTTCTGTTTCTTTTCCCTTGTATTTGCCCTGCAACTTTCTTGAATAAACTCTAGTGTGGTGCTGGTAGTGTGTGTCTATTCTTATTTGCAAACTAACATCTGGAGAGTGTCATCCTGAGTGTGACAACACAGGGTCAGAAAGATAGACATGGTATGTACTCACTGTTATGTAAACTTTAGACATAAAGTAGCGAAAAATCATGCAAAATACCACAACTGAACAACTGTGTAAAAGAGGAACTTATGAGAGACATCAATGGATCCCACTGGGAAGGGGAAATAGAGAAGATCTCCTGAGCAAATTGGACCCATGAGGGGCTGTGAGAAAGGGGAGGTGGGAACAAATCATCAGATGGTTGAATGTGAGGAACAACAGAGAGGCATAGCAAAGAAATAGATATCTTGATAGAGGAAGACACTCTGAGGCTTGAAAGAACATGTTGCTAAGGAAATATTCAATAGCCCACAAGATGCCTGTGGTGGAAATGTTCTCTGTATGATGTAAATAAAGTAACTGATGTGGCCTATGTAGACCACTGTAGAAGTAGGTGGAGTATCAGAGGAAGAGATAAGCAGAAGGAGGGTGGAGTTAGTCAGTCTCCATCTGTCCCCGAAGAAGCATGTAGGAATCCAGGTGATCCACGGGCCGCAAGCCACGTGGTGGGTAGATTAATGGAAATGGGTTGAATTAAGATAAAAGAGCTAGCTAGTAATGTGCTTAAGATATGAGCCAAACAGTATAAAGGATATAAGCATGTGATTCATTTCTTTGGGGGACAAAAGCCATCGTGAACCAGGTTCCAAACCTCTGCTGTGGGCCAGGTACAAAACCCCTGGCCAAAACGGCCCAGAAAAATTTGCAACAACAGATGCCCCTGGCTGGGACTCAAAGCAATAGTGGAGAGGGTGTCAAAACAAAAATTCCCCTGTAATAAAGTGAATGACCATCCTAATTTTTATTATAGAACCTTCATCCAGGAGTGAATGAATGCATAAGCAGAGATTCATAGCAAAGTACCAGGTTGAGCTCCTGGTCCAGCTGAAGAAAGAGGAAAGAGTATATGAGCAAAGAGATCAGGATCATGAAGAGGAGAGCCACAGATAGGGCTGGTTGGAAGTATTTGAATCTCATTGTCTCTGAAATAACACCTGAGGAACCTGCATGGAAAGAATCCAAACACTCCAAAGATAGAGAGGACAGTCAAAGAGGGTGGGCTGTTTGTGGAGCCCCTTGCAGTAAGACCAGAGTATATTTCTGGTACATGAACTGAAATTGTGGAGCCCATTTTCTACAGAGGAACACTTAACCTTGCAATAATAACTTTCTGGCCTTTCCAGCCTGTGGTCCAGATCCACAGACTTGCAGTCCCACAGAAACATATAGAAGCTTGTATTAATTTTATGCTGATTGACCTATGGCTCAGACATATTGCTAGCTAGGCTTTTCATTTTATCTCAATCTGTTTCCTTTAATTTGTATAGCCATATGGTTTGGTACCTTTTCTCAGTGCAACATTTCAGCTTCTTTCTTCTGCATATGTTGGCAGCTCTTTGGGATCTCTTATGGCATCCTTTCTCTGCTCTTTCTGTTCCCAGAATTGTCTTAGTCTGGTAGCTCTGCCCACACTTTCTTATGCCTTTGCACATACAGCATTTTTATTAAACCAGCAGGTAGGATAATTATTTACATTTTTTGTTTCTTCACAAGTGATAGAGAAATTTTGATTTTAATTCTTTGCTACTGATGTAATTTTTTAATGAAACTTTGAGGCCTTCAGCAATTTTTTTATTAATAATTTGTCAGTTTCATCATCATGTTTTGCTAAACTACCTGGCAGACCCATATGGGATCAAATGTGTGGTTAAAAGAAGGGATAGTTCCTATTCCTGATTATTTCTGGTAACAGAAAAAATAATAACATTAATTCTGACTCATCATAAATAAAATCAGTAGTTTCAATATATAAAAGAACTTTGCAGTATTCTAGGAACAGGATCAGTCTGTGGTGCTTGACCCCAGACACTCCTTAGCAGACAGGACTGGGGATTGGCTGTGAGGGGCTCCTTAAGCCAGCCCTAAAAGAAGGGATCTTGCAGGTCAGCCTTGTCTCCAACTGCATCAGGAGAGAAGGACTCAGGCCTTGAAATTCAGAACCCTGCCCAGAGCACAGTCAGAGATCGAGCAGACCACGTGCTCAGAGGAGACAGAAGAAACACAAGCCCAATTGCCACAACTGACTAGGAGCCCCCTAATTATGAACCAATGAAGTCATGGGCAGATGCCAGTGCAAAAATACATATAATAATATAAAGAACAACAGGGTAACTCCAGAAGAAACTGGTAGATCTTCAAGCACAAGACATGAACAGAGCAATGAAGAAGAAGCAGAAGGAAACAACACCAAAAACAACTTTATTAAGATCATTGAAGCCTTCAAAGAAGATATAAAAAGTTCCCTTAAAAATAGAAAAAAGGCTAGAAGGGCTTTGTCAGAACTTTACAGTCAATAAAAGAGCAGGGCTGCCAATATAGAATACTATACCCAACAAAATTATCAATCACCATAGATGGAGTAAACAAGATATTTCATGACAAAGTCAGACTGAAACAATACCTACCTACCAATCCAGCCCTCCAGAAAGCATTAGAGGGAAAACTCCAACCTAAGGATCCCAGATACAACCATGAAACCAAAAACATTAAATAATCCCATAGAAGAATACACCAGAGAAAGGAAACACAAACATATTACGTTCAGAAATAGCAGGAAATATCAATCAGTGGTCACTTAATATCAATGTTCTCAATTCTCCTACAAAAAGACACACAATAACAAGATAGATATAAAAACAGAAGTTATGCTTGTGCTGCATACAAGAAGCACACCTCAACCACAAAGACAAACACAGGCTCAGTGTAAAGGGCTGGGAAAAGATTTTACAATCTAATTCTCCTAAGAAACAAGTTGTGCTTGCCATCCTAATATCTAACAAAGTAGTCTTTAAGCTAAAAGCAATTAAAAGTGACCAAGTTGGTCATTACTTATTCATCATAGCAAAAAATTTATCAAGAGGAGATTTCAAACCCTGAATATTTATGCCCCTAATATAAGGGCACCTACCTATGTAAAAGAAACACTGCTAAAGCTCAAATCCCACATCAGTTCTCACACACTAATAGGGGGAGACTTCAATACTCCACTTTCACCCCTGGATAGGTCAACAAGGCAGACACTCAACAGAGAAATAAGGAGTCTAAGAGAGGTTATGATGAAAATTGATTTAATAGATATCTACAGAAGCTTTCACGCAAATGCAAAGGAATATACATATTTCTCAGCTCCTCATGAAACTTTCTCTAAAATTGACCATATAATCGGTCATGAAGCAAATATCAACAGATACAAAAAATGGAAATTGTCCCTTGTGTAATATTAGACCACCAGGGCCTAAAGTTAATAGTTAAACAACATCAAAAATCACAAAAGCCAACCGACTCATGGAAACTAAACATCACTGACCTGAACCACCTCTATGTCAAGGAAGAAATTAAGAAAGAAATCAAAGTCTTCCTAGAATTTAATGAAAATGAATCCACAACTTACCCAAAATTGTTGGACACAATGAAATCAGTCTTAAGAAGACAATTCATAGCACTAAATGCCGATATGAAAACCTAGAGAAATCCCACACTAGAGAACTAACAGCTCAGCTGAAAGCCTTAGAACAATTAGAAGCAATCTCACCTAGAAACAGGGATGGCAGGAAATAATCACACTTAGAGCTGTAATCAATACAATTGAAACAAAAAGAACAATACAAAGAACCAATGAATCTAAGAGTTTGTTCTTTGAAAAAGTCAACAAGATAGATAAGCCCTTACACAAACTAATCAAAAAGCAGAGATCTGAATCAACAAAATCAGAAGTGAAAAGTGGGAAATATAAACAAATCCCCAGGAAGTCCAGAGAATTATCAGATCACACTTTGAAAATCTATATTCCACAAAAAAGGAAAACCTAGGAGAAATGGACAGCTTTTTAGACAAGTACCATTTACCAAAATTAAATGAAGATCAGATTAATTACCTAAACAAAACTATAACACTTAAAGAAATTGAAGCTATCTTTAAAAGCCTCCCCTCCAAAAATAAAAGCCCAGGTCCACATGGTTTAAGTGTAGTATTCTACCAGGCATTCAAAGAAGAATTACTACCATTACTCCTCAAATTATTTCACACAGTAGAAACTGAAGAAATATTAGCAAATTCCTTTTATGAGGCCACAATTGCGGTAATATCTAAGGCACTAAAAGACACAACAAGGAAGGAGAACTACAAACCAATTTCCCTCATGAATATTGATGCTAAAATTCTCAATAAAATTTTGGCAAACCATATACAGCAACATATAAAAAATATCATCCACCATGATGAAGTAGTCTTCATCCCAGAAACGCAGGGATGTTTTACCCTATAAAAAACCATAAACGTAATCCATCATATAAGCAAACTAATGGGGGAAAAACATGATCATATCCTTAGATGCTGAAAAAGCCTTTGACAAAATCCAACACTATTTTATAATAAAATCTCTGAAGAGATAAGGAACACACAGAATATATCTCAATATAATAAAGATAAATTACAAGAAGGAGACAGCCACCCTCAAAGTTAATGGATAAAACTTAAACAATCCCACTAAAATGAGCATCTAGACAAGGATGTCCTCTCTCCATTTACCTATTCAAAATAGTTCTTGAAGTTTTAGCTAAAGCAATAAGAGAATGAAAGGAGATTAAGGGGATAGAAATTGGAAAAGAAGAAGTGAAACTAACTCTATCTGCAGAATATGATTTTATACATAGGTGACCCACAAAATTCTACTAAGGAACTTCTACAACTGATAAACACCTTCAGCAATGTAGCAGGATACAAGATTAACACAAAGAAATCAGTAGCCCTTCTATACACTAAAGATAGAAGAGCTGAAAAAGAAATAAGGGAAATATTACCATTCATAACAGCTGCAAATAGCACTAAATACCTTAGAGTAACTATAACTGAAGAAATAACAGACCTATTTGACAAAAATTTTAAATCACTGAAGAGAGAAATTTAAGAGGATATTAGAAAATGGAAAGCTTTCCTATGTTTCTGGATAGGTAGGATCAACATAGCAAAAATGGCAATTCTACAAAAAGCAATCTACAGATTCAATGCACTGCCCATCAAAATCCCAATACAATATTTTATGGAACTTGAAAGAATAATATTCAATTTCATTTGGAATAACAGGAAAGCTAGGATGCCAAAATATTTTTTTCAAAAAAAAAAAAAAAACAACCTTAGGAGACATTACCATCCCCGACTTTAAGTTATACTATAGAGCTACAGTAATAAAAACAGCCTGGTACTAGCATAAAAACAGACTTGTGGATCAATGGAATAGAACTGAGGATCTGGGCATTAACCCAAAATCCTATGAACACCTGATCTTTGACAAAGAGTCTCAAAATTTTCAATGAAAAAAAAAAAGATAGTATATTTAACATGATGTTTGTGTTGGCATAGCTGGATGACAGTGTGTAGAATAATAAAAATATATTCGATCCTGTCACCCTGCACAAAACTCAAATCCAAGTGGATTAAAGACCCCAACATAATCCTCACCACTCTTAAGTGATATAAAGGAAAGTTGGAAATACCATTCTACAAATTGGCACAGGTGACCACTTCCTAAATATAACACCAGTGGCACAGACACTAAGATGACCAATCAAGAAGTGGGATCTCTTGAAACTGAGAAAGTTCTGTAAAGACAGGGACACTGTCAATAGGACAAAATGACAGCCTACAGAATGGGAAAGCTTTTGCCAACCCTATAAGTGATAGACTATTCATCTGAAAAATATATAAAGAGCTCAAGAATCTAGAGCCCAAAACCTTGAATATCTCAACCAAAAAATGGGGTTCAGAACTAAAATGGGAATTCTCAGCAAAAGAATTACAAATGGCTGAAAGGTACCTGAAAAAATGCTCGACATCTTTAGTCATCAGAGAAATGCAAATCAAAACAACTTTAAGGTACCACCTGACACCTATCATATTGGCTAAGGTAAAAGACACAGATGACAGCCTATGTTGGAGAGGATGTGGAGCAAGGGGAACACTCCTCCATTGTTGGTGGGAGTGTAAACTTGCTCAGCCACTTTGAAATGCAGTATGGCGGTTTCTCAAAAAATTGAGAATCAATCTACCCAAGGACCCAGCAATTCCACTTCTGGGTGTATACCCTAAAGATGCACAGTCACACTCCAAAGGCATTAGCTCAACTATGTTCATTGCAGCATTATTTTAATAGCAAGCACCTGGAAACAACCTAGATGTCCTTCAACTGAAGATTCGATTAACAAACTGTACTACACAATGGAGTACTACTCAGTAGTAAGAAAAAATGATATCCTAAAATTTGCAGTCAAATAGATGAATTTGGAGAATATAAACCCAGAATGATAAGCAGGGGATGTACTCACTCATTAATGAACTTTAAACTAAAAAGCAAAATGCAAAGCCTGTACAAGCTAAAAACCACAACCACTGAACAGCTTGGGATCTGAAACACCTGGGACTGGATCCCACTATCCCTAGAGGAAGACCTGAATCAGTCTCGATGTTGGTGGGAGCAAACTGGATCTGCCAGGAATGGAGGCTGAAGTGAGCAATATTGGGACATTGGAACATTGGGACATCGGGACCTCCTGCCCATGCTGGGGAGGAAGTGGAGAGATGTGGAGAAGAGTTACCTGAGGGTGTGGGAGGGTTTAGGGACCTTGAATAAGGATATACGTGCATAGAAAATGTGACTTTATTCATAATTAAAAAAATTGTATCTGTAGAGTCATTATGGTAAAATGAAAAATAATATTATCATATGATTTGGAAAAAAAGTACTTTGCATACTGACAGTCAGTGACTATGTTAAGAGGTTTGCTGAAAGCATTTAATATCATCATGATAGCATATAATTCTGACTTTTGAACACTCACTTTATTTATATTTTCTGATTTGTAACCTACTTTTCCTGATTTATTTGTATCAATATAAAATATAAGGCTTTCAGAAATTGGTTTAATTCATGGGTTCAGACCCCACATTGGGCACTATTTGTAATAGTAAGTTTATGGCCTGTCCAGCCTGTGTTTCAGACCTGTAGACCCAGTCTCACAGAAACACACAGAAACTTGTATTAATTTTATATTGATTGACCTATGGCTCAGATATATTGCTAGCTAGCTCTTTCATCTTATTTCAATCTATTTTCATTAATGTTTAGCCAGGTGATTGGGTACCTTTTCTCAGTGTAGCATTTCAACTTCTTTTCTCTGTGTCTGCTGGTATCTCCTTTGGCATCTCCATGGCATTTCTTCTTGGCTTTTTGTATTCTCAAAGTTTTATTAGTCTGGTAGCCTTGCCCAAACTTCCAGTTTTCCTTCAACCATTTAGCATTTTTATTAAACCAGTAGGTTGGAAAATTATTTACAATGTAACAGAACATAGACCCACTGCATAACTAAGCCTTGATACTGAGATGAGCTAAACAAACCTGCTTCAACTAAATTTGCCAGAACAAGTAGCTAACCTTGGGATTTCATGCCCTCCTTAAAATTTGGATATGGGGATAGGATGTAAGGAGGCTGTGATAAGACTGATAAGATGAAAAGGAGGGGAGCTTTGATAAATGTAAAAAAAAAAATCTTTTTAAATTAAATAAAATATAGAAAAATATTTCTAGAGGCTTAAAAAGTTTAAAATATCAATTGTGAAAAACATGGATACCTAAAGATGGAATGCTAATTGGTAGCAGATATTTTGGAAAATCTGAAATATTAGAGTGTAGAAACATATCAGTCTATTCTCATGCAGCCAGTTTCTCAGGGTAAAAATTGTCTTTCAAATTTTTCTTCCTGGCTGGTCACTTCTCCAGAATCCCTAACTGTGTGCCTGTGCCTGTCTTACAAATCTTCTCCATCCAGTTGCTTTACTTTCAGGTTAAACTCTGATTCATAATCTTAGAGTTAGGATAAAAGTTGTGAGCTTTTACTGTTTTGTCTTTAGGCTTTAAACTCATGGAAATACAGAAAGATCTCTGTCTCCTGAATAAAGGGATTAAAGGAATAAGTCACCACCTGTTCATTCTCATACTAAATTTAAATACATAAGCAGTTACCACTTCTGACACTCGGGGCTTGACTATGGACAATTCTGTTCTCTTATATTTTAGGCTAATTTTGTTAAACATAAAATATATCACCACAGTCACCTGACTCTAAACAAGGCATTACTAGAAACAATACTTAGCTAAGAATAACTCCAATATAGTACCTCTCCTTTCTGGAGAATGCAGAAATTGTGGCAAAGGCAGGTATTGTACCAAGTAATCTAGATTAATGAGGGACAGGCTAGGTGAGTTTTTACCATGAAGAAATGCCCCTCGGGGAACTCTTGCAGGCTCACTTATCAAATAATTAAGCACAGACTTAACCTATCATATTTGAAGAAACACCTTCTAAAGCCTATCATAAAAAATGCTGCTCTAGATGACTTAGCAGCTATCTGTAAAGTATAAAACAAAAATTTTTAAGGAAAAAATACATAAAAATTGGTAAAGACTAGAAAAAGGACCTCCTCAATATAACAGTAATCATTTCTGTATTACTTCTGTAATGAACAAAATATATAAACACTGTCAAAATTAATAAAAACTCAATTAATACAGGAGATACTGTGATAAGGAGAAATGATGGTTCATTCATCAATGTGACAGTTCTACAAGTTGTATGAAAATCAACAAACAAAAGTAAAAAATGCAGGCAGGATTTTCTTTTTGGCAATACAGTAAAGTAAAAATAGACATCTTTCTATTTATTTATGCCCTAAACTGAGATCATTAGAGGAGATGTCTGTGGGCTGCTATCTATCATTAATATCCCAGTTTTTTAGACTCTGCAGTATACAAGGCCCACTTCATCCCCCAAACCTACTGATCACTCTGCAACCTTAGTGGCTCCCTGAGATTATGATTTTTACCAGCTCCTTTTGAATAAAGAGGTGAGTGACACTATATCCAACATAGATGAGAAAGGTGATTTTAATGTCCTAGGGCAAAATGTACATACAATGGATCCCCTCTTCCACACATTATGGCACATATCACAGGCCAAAAGAGAAGGCTACTGTAGACTATTATCTCCCAGTTTGTCAGACCCTGGAAATGCAAGACCCACCCAATCCCCTAAAGCAACCTATCACCCTGTAATTTCAGAGGCTCTTTGGGAGACAGAATTACCCAGCTCCTATTGGACAATAAGCTACTCCTAGTATTATATTCCCTCCAGGGACTTGCTCCACAGGGACTTGCATTAGCATCTTCCACAAGCATTTTTCCATGGTGATGCCATGGATAGGTTGCAGGCATGTAGTGCTGGGGCTGATGGGCTTGCATTATCCATTGAGAGTGAAGTGTATCTCCCTGGAGCTCCCATTTGTTCTGATGAGAACTCAGGAATTTTCATAATTTGGGACATTGTCTAAGTGGGCTACACTAATGGCCAAAGAACTTGTCCAGTGTGGGCCTGCTTCCTTGTGGAACCAGTCTGCCAGATGACTACCTAGGCTTGCTGAGTTCCTTATCCCTGTTAGGCCTCAAAGATGAGAAATGAGCAAGTGAAAAGCATACCTCCACCCTTAGGGTACATAATCACTTAGCCTTTTGCCTTATCTAGATAACACCAAGCTTATCTGATTTTACACAAAAAATGGCCTAATCACTTAGATTACTCAAAATAGCTGCCTAATGGCTTTTCCCATGGGAGCTAACTTTTGCAAGTGCATGGGCAAATAGAAAAGGATTTTCCTATCTTTTTCTCTTTTCATATTTCAGCTCTAAACCTTCTCTTCCAGCTCTCTGTTCTTCAGAGTTTTCCTATTTCTTTTCATATCTCAACTCTAAACTTTCCCTTCTGGCTTTCTGTTTTTCTGTTTCTGGCCACAAGAATCCAGTTTTCCCTCTACAAAAAGTGACTAACTCTAACCCTACAAAAAGAGACTGCCATAAATAAGATAATAAGACTTTGCACCTTGTTTTTTCTGTCAACACTTTCTCAGATAAATATAAATTAGGCTATAGAGTAAGGGCAAGTTTGGAAACAGGCAAAACTCATGCAGATAAAATTTATTAGTTATTTAAATGCCTCACATATAAATGTGTACTCTCACAGTATACTAGATCCCTGAGTGCATGATACATTTTTTTTTACCCTGACATTGGAGCTAAAACATAGACCTTGAGAGGAGACCTCAGACAGACTCAACAGGCAAAAGTTGACTTTTAAAATGTATCACAGGAAAGATACCACCTGCTGGCAAAAGCTGTCTGGCTAGCTACTGCCTTGCTCTTGCCTAGCCTCACAGAGGCAAGTTCAAGCTTTGTCCAGGACACCATCAAGGGAATGCTGGTCTAAGTGTGTGTTCCCAAGCCCCATGTGCAAGAAGATATTACACAGAGCTCACTCTCAACTGATATAAGGGCAATTGGTGCTTCCAAGGCGTCCCTAAGCTGACCACCCTCAAGGTAAACAGGGAACCTTGAGTAGTCATAATAATATCAGGGCAGTCCATCTCCACGTGGACACTGAAAGCTACATACTAAGTCCTGCAGGCTGGAGATTTGGGGTCTCAACTCTCTAGCTCCTTGTCAGGGTAAAAAGCAAATAATTCCAGCCTCATCAGAAACTGTCACCTAATTATGTTTTCACTATCATTCATTCATTTTTGGTCAAACAAACTTGCCCCATACTCCTAATAAAAATATTTTTTTTAACTATTAGTCACATTCCACCTGAATTCAGACTATGCCAACTGCTCTAACTGTCTCTATTCATCTTGCTATTTGCTTCAACCTGTTCGTTCCAGTCTTCCAGTCTCCCAGGTAGACCACCAAGTATAAAACTTTCTCTAAAATCTTCCATCTCTGAGTTTTCCATTCCAGCCTGCTTCTAAGATAAAGATCAACAAAAGGCTCTGAGATATTTTGGCTCACCCCTCTCCCACTTCCCTCACAGAAAATAATGCAAGAGCCATTTTCAGAGTCAACATAGGTAAAACAGACCATTTCTCCCCCTCTCACCAAGACCATAAGAAAAGAACCAAAATCCATTTTAACCTTTTGTTCATCTCCAGACTTAGCAAAGTACACTAACTATATTATCACTTCTCAAAGTTTTCTTACTAACTCATAATTTTCTTTTCAAGATCCAGAAAATCAAAGCTTACTATTTCATGGCTTAGACTCATCCAGACTGCAGAAAATGACCTACAAAATCCAACAGAACAACCATCAAAAATACAGTTCGCTGAAAAGACAGCTTGAAGCAGCCTTGAGATTCGATGTCCCAGATCATTTTCCCCCTGCCCCCCCACATAAACCTGGTTTTCATTTATAATAAACAAAACAGTGAGATTTAAGTATTCCTGGAACTCCACATGGTTGAGCCAACATGGCTCTGATGAGATGCACTCATATGGAGGCACAGGTAAATTCACATGGCACCGTATACAGAAGCACCTCCCTGGATGCAGACAGAGTCATGCCCTAAACATGACTACATAAACCTGGTGCACACCCCTTCTCTTAAAAAAGGACTTCATGTTTTGGTCACTCTATTTTTCTCTCCTTCTGTCCTACTTCTGTTTCTATACCCACCTGGGAACTCTCTTAAATAAATCCTCATATGGCCTTGGTAGTGTGAGTGTGTGTGTGTCTTCTCACATGCAAAACCAACAGAAGATGCCAACTCCAAGTATTTAAATGCCTCAGGTTAGAACAAGAGATGTTCACTGTGACACAGATATAGCCAGGGAAGATTGGACCAATATAAGCTCCCAGAGAAATAAATCCTGCACCAATTATTAAAAGAGATCAATAGATACCAGTGCAAGAATACATAAAGAACAATATAGCAGCAACAGAATCTAGTGGTTCTACAACAGCAAGACCTGAACATTCTCATGTAGTAAAAGAAGTAAATGGCCTAAATAATACATTTATGGCTTCTGCTTTTGAATCTGGCCCTGATTGGCCACTCTGCTGCTGCAGTGCAGACAATAGCCTGTCCAGAACACAGCCAGGAAAGTAGCAGTGGGGAACAGCTGGTTCCCTTGGTCTTGGACACACACGTCAGAGGTAAGAAACTTGGCTTTGCCGGGGAACACAGTCTGCACAGTCTGACTTCCACCATGAACCCTGGCCCTGATACACCTTCTAGGCTTCAGCTCAGAGCACAGCCCACCCAGTACATGGCTGATATAATAGCAGTGGGGGAACAGCAAAGTCCTGGGCACACAGCTGAGAAGTGAGAGGTCAAGAGGTGGCAACTGGCATAATACTACGACCTCAGACCTCAGGAGAACAGCCAACCCTCTGAGTACATAGCTAATTAAGAACCTTAAGAGCCATCAGACCAAAAACTCCCTAGGAGCTCACCAAGAACTAACAAAGAGAGAACTGGGGAAACAATGGTCAGACAGCAGTGCAAGAATACATACAATAATACAAAGGTCAACATGAGATCACCAGAAGAAAAAAATAGCTATATAACTTCAAGACCTGCACATAACAACAAAGAGGGAACAGAAGAAAATGACCTTAAAAACAGCTTTATGAAACTAATACAAGCCTTAAAAGAGGATATAAAAAGCTCCCTTAAAGAAATAGAAAAATTCCAAAGAGAAAATTAGAAGAGATGAACATAGCACTGAAAGAAAATAAAAAAAAAAACAATGAAAAAAAAAAACCAAACAGGTGAAGAAAATTTGCCAAGATTTAAAAACCAAAATAGAAGCAATAAAGAAGGCACAAACCAAAAGAAAACTAGAAATAGAAAGCCTGAAAATATGAACCAGAACTACAGATTCAAGCATGACCAACAGAATCCAAGAGATAGAATAAAGAATCTCTGGGGTGGGAGACTCAATAGTGGTAATAGCTACATCAGTTAAAACACTAAAACCAAAAAAGTCATAACGCAAAATGTCCAGGAAATTTGGGACAGCATGAAAAGACCAAACCTGAGAATTAATAGAATAGAAGGAGAAGAATACCAGCTCAAAGGCACAGAAAATACAGTCAACAATATCATAGAAGAACCTAAAGAAGGAAATGCCTATAAAAATGCAGGAACCCTACAAAATACTTTAGACTAGGCTCACACATTAAAAAAAAAAGACTGCTCAACATATAATAACCGAGCCTCTAAACATAGAGAATAGAAAAAAAAAATACTAAGATTTGCAAAGGAAAGTGTTCAAAACAACTATAAAAGGAGACCTATCAGAATAACACTCAATTATACAATGGAAACAATAAAAACAAGAAGGTCCTCATCAGACATTTTACAGACACTAAAAGTGCATGGATGCCAACCTAGACTACTGTACCCAGCAAACTATCAATCAACATAGATGGAGTAAGCAAGATATTTCATTAAATAACCAGATTTAAACAATACCTAACCACAAACCCCACCCTGCAAAAAAGCCCTAAATGGAAAATTACAACCTAAAGAAACCAGAAACACCGATGTACCCATATACATTTGATAAGCCCACAGAAGAACCTGATAAACCCCTGAAAAAGGAAATGCAAGCCACTGCCAAAAATAATGAGAAATATTGATCATTGGTCATTAATATCCCTTAATATCAATGGATTTAATTCACCTATGAAAAGACACACCCTAACACAATGAATAGAAGAACAGAAACCATCTTTCTACTGCATACAAAAATCACACTAAACTTTGACAGACACAGGCTCAGAGTAAAGTGTTGGAAAAGTCTTTCCAATAAAATGACCCTAAGAAAAAACCTGGTGTAGCCATTCTAATATCTAACAAAATAGACTTTCAACTAAAATCAATGAAAAGAAACCAGGAAGGTCACTACTTATTCATCTCAGAAAAAAATATACCAGGATGAAACCTCAATCATGAATAACTATTCCCCCAACACAGGAGCACCTACATATGTAAAATAAATACTTCTAAATCTTAAATCTCATATCAAACCTCACACAATAATAGTGGAGGCTTCAATACCCCACTTGGATAGGTCAACCAGAAAGAAGCACAACAGAGACATAAGGGATCTAGCAGAAGTTATGACCCAAATGGACCTAGTAGATGTTTCCTGAACCCTCCACCAAAAAATGTGTATAACATCTTGTACAATTTCAGATCACCAGGGTCTAAAGTTAGAGTTCAATATCATCAAGAATCATAAATTGACAACACGCCAAAAACTCATGGAATACAATGAAAGCAGAATAAAAAAGAAAATTCATAGCATTAGATGGCTACATAAAAAGACTAGAGAAATCCCACACAAGATAAATATCAGCACAGCTAAGGGCCCTAGAAAAATTAGAAGCAAACTCACCTAGAAGGAATAGACAGCAAGAAATAATCAAACTCAGAACTGAAATCAACACAGCTGAAACAAAAAAAAAAGTACAAAAATTGAATGAATCAAAGAGTTGGTTCATTGAGAAAATTAACAATATAGATAAAACCTTATTCAATTCAAACTAACCAAAAAGCAGAGAAAGAGTACCATAATCAACAAAATCAGAAATGAAAACAGGGATATATCTACAGACCCCCAGGAAATTAAGAGAATTATCAGCTCATACTATGAAAATCTATACTCCACAAAATGGAGAAACTAGAAGAAATGGGCAGCTTTCTGGACAGGTACGAATTAACAAAATCAAATCAAGATCACATTAAAGACCTAAACAGTTCTAAAACAGCAAAGGAAATAGAAGGTGACATTAAAAGTCTCCCAAATTAAAAAAAAAAAAGGCACAGGTGGTTTTAGTGCAGAATTCTATGAGATATTCAAAAAAGAGCTAATACCAATACTCCTTAAATGGTTCCATACAGTAGAAACTGCCATAATATTGCCAAACTCTTTTTATGAAGGCCCATTAACCCTGATACCCAAGCCACTCAAAGACACAACAAAGAAAGAGAATTACAGACCAATTTCTCTCCTAAAACCTGATGCAAAAATTCTCAATGAAATTCTGGCAAACCATATAAGAAATATAAAACATATCGTCCATGATGATCAAGTAGACTTTATCGCAAAAATGAAGGGATGGTTCAACATATGGAAAACTGTAAATGCCATCCATCATATAAACAAATTGAAGGAAAAAACCACATGATCATTTCCTTAGATTCTGAAAAAGCTTTCATCAAAATCCAACATGCTTCATGATAAAAGTCCTGGAGAGAGCAGGAATACAGGGATAATACCTATATATAATAAAGGTGATTTACAAGAAGCTGACAGCCAGTATCAAATTTAATGGAGAAAAACTCAAAGCAATCCCACTAAAATCAGAAACTAGACATGGCTGTCCCCTCTTCCCTTATATATTCAACATTTTTTTTTTCTCAAAGATTTAGCTAAAGCAATAAGAGAACAAATGGAAATTAGGGGGATACAAATTGGAAAGAAACAGGTCAAAATATCTCTCTTTTCAGATGGGAGAATTTTGTACATAAATGATCCACAAAAATCTACCAGGAAACTTCTACAGCTGATAAACACCTTCAGCAAAATAAAAGGATACACGCTTAACTCAAATAAATCAGTAACCCTCTTATACACTAAAGATAAAAGGGCTGAAAAAGAAATAAGAGAAACATCACATTTTATAATAGCTGGAAATAGTATTAAATACCTTGGTCTAACTATGAGCAAAGAAGTATCAGACATATTTGACAAAAATTTTAAATCTCTGAAGAAGGAAATTAAGGAGGATATTAGAAAACAGAAAGTTCTCTCATGTTTCTGGATAGATAGAATCAACGTAGTGAAAATGGCAATGTTACCAAAAACAATCTATAGATCCAATGCAATTCTCATCAAAATCCCAACACAATTTTTTACAGACCTTGAAAAACAATACTCAATTATATTTGGGATAACAGAAAAGCCTGGATTGCCAAAACAATTTTGCCCAACAAAAGAACCTCAGGAGACATCACCATCACTGACTTCTTATTATATTATAGAGCCATAGTAATAAAAACAGCTTGGTACTGGCATAAAAACAGACTTGTGGATCAATGAAATCAAATTGAAGACCCAGACATTAACCCACACTCTTATGAACACTTGATTTTTGACAAAGAGGCCAAATATCTTCAATGTAAAATAGATAGTATGTTCAAAAAATGGTGTTGACATAACTGAATGTTAGTGTGTAGAAAAATGAAAATAGATAAAAACTTATCACCTTAACCAAAAGTTAAACCCAAGTTGATCAAAGACCTCAACATAAACACAGCTATACTGAATTTGATAGAAAAGAAATTGGAAAATATCCTCCAATGCACTGACACAGGTGACCACTTCCTAAATATAACATAAAAACAACAATTGGTAAGTGGGACCTCCTGAAACTGAGAAGCTACTGTAAGGCCAAGGGCACAGTCAGTAAGACAACCTAGAGAATGGGAAAAGGTTTTTACCAACCCTATAAGTGACAGAGGATTGATCTCTAAAATATATAGGAAACACAAAAAGCTACATGCCAAAACCCTTAAAAACCCAATTAAAAAATGGGGTTCATAACTAAAACGAGACTTCTCAGCAGAATTAAAGATATCTGAAAGGCACTTGAAAACTTGCTGGCCTTATTCAGCCATCAGATAAATGACAATCAAAACGACATTGTGATATCACCTTACACCTGTCAGAGTGGCCAAGATTAAAAGCCTATGCTGGAAAGGATGTGGAGCAAAGCAAACACTCCTCCATTGTTTGTGGGAGTGTAAATTTGTTCACCCACTTTGGAAGGCAGTTTGACAATTTTTCAGAAAACTGGGACTTAATCTCCCCAAGGATCCAGCAATACCACTCTTAGGCATGTAACCTAATGATGCACAACCATGCCCCAAAAAGCATTAGCCCAACTATGTTCATAGCAGCATTATTCATAATAGCAATCAAGACCCTGCAAGCAACCTAGATATCCCTCAACTGAGGAATGGATTAACAAGCTGTCCTATATCCACAATGGAGTACTACTCAGCAGAAAAAAAAATGATACTCTAAATTTTGCAGGTAAATGGATGTATATGGAGAACATCCTCCCGAATATCACAATCCATGAAAGATAAGTAAGGGATGTTCTCAATCATTAGTGGACTGCAAAATATGTAAAAAAAGAAAGAGATGTCATTGTTCACAAAAGCTCAAGGCTAGATCATAGATAAATGACACAATGCCTCACTTCTGCATTGATGTCTTCTGGCAGAGGGGAGGGTAAAAAAAGACCTGTTTTCTTTAAGGGTCTGCTCACAGAGAGTTAAGTTATGCTCCAGCAAGCAAATGAGCGGCATGAACAAGTGGTTTTGTAAAAGGGGAGAAAATAAGAGTGGGTATGACACTGAGAGTTGTGAGAGTTCAGATATCTGAGTTTGCTTCAGTGCATGATGTAAAAACAACAATAATAAATATACATATGAAAAAAAATTAAAAAAGGAAAATGAAATA
Organism: Sigmodon hispidus; assembly: GCA_004025045.1. Classification (NCBI taxonomy): domain Eukaryota; kingdom Metazoa; phylum Chordata; class Mammalia; order Rodentia; family Cricetidae; genus Sigmodon; species Sigmodon hispidus. Next base: position 29,025 of record PVIH01018886.1, read on the forward strand.
CTGTGATTAATATTAGGATTTCTGTGGCTTTGCAACTTTTAAAGACTTGAGCTATTTTTTTTTACATTTTATGCAATAATATATGTATTTGTCTTAGTTTTTTTAAGTTATAGTAGAATTCTGTAGTAAGTTCATATTTTTATGTTAGTTTTGTCATTGCTGTTTTTCATTTTTAGTATGAAGTATTTTATTAGTATGTTAATTATTTCAAAGTTATGAAGTATGAATTTGTTAAAATCATTCATTGAATTTAGCTATCTAAATCTTACCAGTTCTTTTCATAATCTTCAATTTCTTGAAACAAATTTATAGCCTTTATAATTTATAACCAGATATTGACATAGCATGGATGCTGAGAGGAAGGTATATAAGGCTCTCACCATTTTTGAATAAATGAGTTAGTTCTCTTCAACTGACTTCCTGAGTCTGTGTTGATGACTCCATGCCTTCTTTCTTCCTTTCCACAAAAGAACTGTTAAGACCCAGCAACAGCACCTACATATGTTAAAAAAAATTAATAAACCTTAAGTCACACATCAAACTCTACACACTAATAATGGTAGACTTCACAACCCTTCTTTCACCAATAGATAGATCTATCAGACAGAAATTCAACATGCAATTAAAAATCTGATTTAATTAATTTATACAGAACATTCAACCCAAACACAAAAGGATATAACTCCTTAGCAACCCAACCTGAGACAATATAACATTCTCTAAAATTGACCATGTTTATGGTTATAAGGCAAATAAAAATAGCTACAAAATTGGAATAATCTTTTGTATCCTATCAGACCATTATAAACTAAAGTTACAATTCAACAAAAACACAAACCACAAGAAGCCTACAAAGATATAAAAACTAAAATCTCTCAATTAAAGTATCTCTGGGTAAAGGAAGCAGAAAGAAATTAAAAACTTCATATAATTAAGTGAAAACAAGTCCACAACCTACACAAAGCAATAGAACTCAATGAAAGGAGTGCTAAGAGGAATGTTCATAGCACAAATTCCCTACACAAAAATGTAGAGAAATCTCACACAAGAGACTTAAGAGCACAACTGAAAGCTCTATAACAAAACCAAGCAAACTCATCTGAAACATGTAGACAAAAGGAAATATCAAACTCAGAAGTATATAGCAGAAAAAAATTAAACTCAGTGCTGAAAAAAATAAAATTAAACAAAAATGAGAACAACAAAAAATTAATGAAACAAAGAGTTGGTTCTTTAAGAAAGTCAAAAGGATAGATAAATCCTAATCCTAACTAACCAAAAGGCAAAGAAAGAATGTCAAAATTTACAAAATAAATAATTTAATTGCATAAAACAGACACTGAGGAAATCTAGAGAATTATTAGTTCATAATTTAAATACCTTTACTTCACTAAATTGAAAAACCTAAAAGTAGTGGACAGCTTTCTAGACAGGTACCACTGATCAAAATTAAATGAATACCAAATAAAAAATTTAAATAAACCTATAACTCTTAAGGAAATAGAAACATTTATTAAAAGTCTCTCTATGAAAAACTTGCAGGGCCAGATATTTTAGTGCAGAATTCTACCACAATTACAAAAAAAATTAATTTCAATACTTTTCAAATTGCTCCAAACAATATAAACAGGTAGAATATTGCAAATCTTTTTATGTAACTATAGTAACCATGATACTCAAACCATACAAAGATACAATAAAGAAAAATAATTTCAGACCAATTTCCCTACAAAACATTGATGTAGAAATGTTCAGTATAATACTGACAAACTGAACTCAAAATTATATTTAAAATATTATCAGCTAGATCTAGGAGACTTCATATCAGAGATGCAGGAATTACTCAACATACACAAATCTTTCAGTGTCATCTATCATAAAAATCCCAGACAGAAAATTAACACATTGTCATCTCATTAGATGTAGAATAATCTTTTGCCAAAATCTAATAATCTTTAATGATAATGGTCTTTGAGAAATCAAGATTGCAAGAAAAATATTTAAATAACAAAGACTATAAATAGAAAGCTGGTAGATGACATAAAGCTAAATGAAAAAAATTCAAAGTGATCTCAGTAAGATCAACACCAAGACAAGGCTGCATATTCTCCTAGTATCTAGTCAATATATTACTTGAAGTTCTAGCTAGAGCACTAAGAAAACAAAAGGAAATGAAGGGACTACAGATCCCCCCCAAAAAGAAATAAAACTATGGCTATTTGCAGATTATATGATAGTATACATAAGTGAACCCCTAAATTCTACTAGTAAACTCAACAGCTGATAAAAAGGCTTTAGCAATATGGCAAGATACTAGATTAAAATGAGGGGAAGAAGAAGAGGAAGGATGAAGAATGACCAGGAAAGTAGGGAGGGGAAAGGGAGAGGGGTCAAGAGGATACATGGATAAAAAGACTTTATTTTATAAATAAAATAAAATAAAATAAAAAATTCTTAATTACCCTCCTTTACACATATTATAAAGAAGCTAAAAAGGAAATCGGAGAAACGTAACCTTTAATAGTAAGTGCAGATAACAACAAATATTTTGGGATAACTCTAACAAAGGCATTAAAAGACCTATATGACAAGATCTTTAAGTCATTGAAGAAATTAGTTGAAGAAGATATCATAAAATGGAAAGATCTCTCATGCTCTTGGATAGGCAGGTTCAACATATTAAAAAGGGCAATCTTAACCAGAGTAATCTACAGATTCAATGCAGGGCAATCTTAACAATAGTAATCTACAGATTCAATGCAATCCCCAAAAAAATCCCAACACAGTTTTTCATTGACCTGAAAAAAATACTCAACTTCATATGAAAATAACAACTTTCCCCAAAAAAGGACAATGATAGCCTAACCAATCCTGTTAAAAAAAATTACCTGCAAGCATCACTATTCCTGATATCAAGTTCTACTATAGAGCCTCACTAATTAAAACAGTTGGGTACTGGCATAAAAACAGGCATGTAGATCAATAGAATACAACCAAAGACCCTCACATTAATCCACCCACCTATCAACACCTGATTTTTGACAATGAAGAAAAAAATATACAATGGAAAAATCATATTCAACAAATGGTGTTGACATAATTGGATGTTTAATGTCAAAGAATTCAGTGAGTTCCATATTTATCACACTTCACAAAACTCAAGTCTAAGTGGATCAAAACCTTCAACAAAGTACCAGTGTCACTGAACCTGAGAGAAAAGAAAGTGGCAAATAGAGACCACTTCCTAAATAAAACACCAGTAGCACAGAAACTGAGAACAACAATTAATAAATGGAAATTTCTGACACTGAGAAGCATTTGTATGGCAAAGAACATGATTAATAAGGTAAAATTATAACTTACAGAATGGGAAATGTTCTTCACCAACTCTATATCTGACCAAGAAGTGATCTCTAAAATATAAAAAAAAAAAAATGAAGAATAACAAATTAGATCTCAAAACCTAATAATCAAATTATAAATGGTATGTATAAATATAGAATTTCAACAGAAGAATTTAAAATGGCAGAAAGACACTTAAAGAAATACTCACCATCTGTAGCTATCAGGAAATTGCAAATTAAAAAAAAAATTCTAAGATATCATTTTACACCTGACAGAATGGCTAAAAACAAAAATACTAATGACAGCCTTTGCTGAAAGGGATATGAAGAAAAGAGAACATGTCTTTATTGCTGGTGAGATTGTAAACTTGTACAGCTACTGTCTCCCGCAACCTAGCCAGCAAGGAAAGTACAACACACAGGATCTTCTTTCAACAGTTTATTCGGGACCTTTACAATTGTTCTCTCTTTGTTCTTCTCTGTCTTCTTCTCCCCCAGGAAACCCCGCCCACTGACTAAATACTCCCAGGGCATCCAATCCCAATAAGCCATGTGGGCACAGCTCATTCGTCCACATACTCAACAGCAAACCACACCCCAAGCTCAAGGCAAATAAGGAGTTGTTTATCAAAAGAGAGCACTCACCCACGGGGGGTGGAGGGCACAGCAGCAGACAGCTCTCTACAGCTCCCCCTTATTTAATAATTAAAAAATCAAGCAAAAGCAGCGAGCAAGAGCAGAGGCCTAATCCCCATTGTGCAAGAGGACTTGTGCTATCCCTAATCCAGGTGTCATCCACTCAGACAGGGACAGACCTGTCCAGCACCCATTTTTATGAGGACAGGATAGTGGGTGCCAACCTGTATGGAATTAGGCATGTTCTTCATGAAACCTTACCTAGGCAAAACCATGTGCAGTGCTTAGCATTCCAACCCATGCCAAACATTACTCTTTCAAGGCAGCAAGCCAAACATGTGGCGGTGAAGGCTTGAACAATCATGGCCATGCTTCTACGTTGTGTGAACCTCATTTTGCAGATGCACCACAGGCAAATCAGAAATATCAGCACCATCAAGCCAGCCAGAGCACCCATTCCTACCCGTTTCTTCAGATGATTGAGAGTGGTGGACATCCATCTCGTCAGTCCTTCAGCAACTCCATGGTCCACTCGAGTTGAATTCACAGCAACTATTGCAACTCTCAACTTCTCCATGGTTGCTTTGAATTCACCTGATCAATTCCCTATAAAATAACTTGACACAACTTTAGACAAATTTGCAGCATATGAAAATTTTTCATAGTGAATAGAAGTCACACATAGGGCCTGATACTTCCATTTGCGTCCTAACTGAGCCATCTGCCAGAGGACATCAACCTCCTCTTGCACCAGGCCAATCCTTTGGTTAACCATCATCAGTCTTCCTTTAAGCTGGGCAGAAATGCCTCTTTGGGCTACATTGGCAGATACATTGTTAAGTGTTTGAGCTGTCTGGATGGTGTGACTCATAGCAATGGCAGACATGGTGGCCCCAATTGCAGCTAGGGAAATGGCTGTAACAACAGCTACAGTAATACCAAAATCCCTCTTGGCCCTAAATATATTCATGGCATTGGGACTTTGCACGGGAATGGGCACCCAGCGCGGCATGTATGCCAACATAGCAAATGGGTATTGGGTAGCATTCCAACAAGTGACATACCAGCAACTAGCATCAGTGCACACAGAGGGCTCCTCATAGCTAACTATGAAAATAAAAGGTAAAAAAAAAAAATGTCTTATGGGCAGAGGTTTCAGGAACACCGACAGTATCCCCCACTTCAGCACCATCTTCCCTTGTTGAAATCGCAGGAGCATCATCAGGGCTATCACCAGCATCGTCTGCGGCCTTGCCAGCATCATACTTGTCATTTTGGACCTTCCTGGTTAGCCGTTCTGGTACCCATACTGGATCTTGCCAGTCCTGAGGAAAGACACAAAGAGAACCTCTTGCCCATGTAAGCACTGGATCAGGACTGCAGCCATGGCCTATTCCCCCTTTTTGTTTTTGTAAACATTCCTTCAGCATGCGATGAGCATGTTCCACTATGCCTTGTCCTTGTGGATTGTAAGGTAATCCATGAGTTACTTGTATATCCTTTTGCCTGCAGAATGCAGTAAACTGTGTTCCAGTATAAGCAGGGTCATTGTCAGTTTTTAACTGTAGAGGCTTTCCCCAAGCTGCCCAGGCCTCTAGGCAGTGCACAATACCATTGTATCCTTTCTCTCCCGCCATGGCAGTGGCATGCGAAATACCAGAGCACGTATCTACAGAAACATGTACATACTTTAAAGAGGCAAATTCAGAAATGTGAGTAACATCCATTTGCCATACTTTTAATGGCAAGATCCCTCTGGGATTAACACCTAGGGAAGGTGGTTGGTGATACACCACACATTAAGCCCAATCCAAAACTATTTGACATGCCTCAGCTCTGGATATCTGAAACTTTTGTTGTAAGGTCTTAGCATTTACATGATATAGCTGGTGAAATTTTTGAGCTTTGACTACAGGAGAGGTAAAGAATACCCAGTCCTGTCTACTGCACATATCCACCTTGGCATTGGCTTCACCAAGTGCACTGGGAAAGCCAGTATGTGCACGGATGTGCTGAGTCTTATGCTGCAAAATCAAGTCTTGTAAGTGGTTAAATAGGACAGTGACTGTACTGGATGATTTGATTGGTCCTGCCACTTCAAGCACCTTTAAAGCATTAACCACATAGGCTGAGTCAGATATCAAGTTAAAGGCAAAATGGCCTTCTTTAAACACCTCACATACTATTTGAAGTTCCACTACCTGAGGAGTACCAGGAGTAAATTGATGTTGAACTGGTTGTTTGCCTCATACCATATAGGCACATACTCCTGTTTTTGAGCCATCAGTGAATATATTGACAGCTCCCGCCACTGGCTCTGTGGTGGTAACCTTGGGAAAAATTATGGGGTACTCCTTAAAATGTCATAAGAGGATGCTGTGGGTAATGATTATCCATTTTTCCAGCAAAGGTACAGGGAAGAATTGCCCAATCATCAACAACAGCACATAGGGTGTTAACTTGTGCTGCTGTGTATGGCACAATTATTATGGCTGGTGCATGCCCAAAATACTGAATGGATTGTTGGATGCCATTCTGAGCCAAATCAGCTACTGCTGTAGGGTAATGTTCTATACTTTTACTAGGTGATACCTTTGGGTGTATCCACAACAGTGGACCTGATTGCCATAGTACCCCTGTGGGTTGTCTGAATGTGGGTAAAAGGCATAGGGCAAAATCTTTTCCTTCCTCTATCCTATTTAGGCAGGCATCCTGCAACCTCTGTTCAACTACCTGCAGTGCTTTTCTGGCTTCCACTGTCATCACTCGTGTGGAGTCTAATGCCGAATCTCCTTTCAGAATGTCATAAAGGAGTTTCAATTCATAATTTGCAATTCTAAAATCTCCTCTAATCCAATTAATATCTCCCAGCAGCTCTTCCTCTGTGTCTGTAGACTCAGGAGTTTCTATATCAGCAAGGTCGGGGTACAACTCTCCCCCTTCACTATGTCCTTCTTCACTGCCTGCCCCCTCCGATTTCTCCTCCCAACACCTACAAGGCAGCCTGTTATCAGCTTCAGGTTGGTAAATGGAACCACACCTGCCTAGAACCAATCCACAGGTTTTGTTCTTCTGAAAAGACAGAAGCAGAAACTCTTTTCCCAAGTAACATATTCTTATAAACAGATTTCAAAGTCAGGATATCTTTAAAGTATATGCATTTGTTTAACTTAGCAGCCTTAGCAATCAGTTGCCTCTCTGCAGTTAGCTCATTAAAAGTTAAAAAATTACAAGAAAATGAAATAACCAAAATCCAGACTCTCTGTTTATCTGCCATCTTTATGTGGCTTTTTTATCTTTATTTCCTTCCCCGTTTAGAGGATTTGAGAGTCTAAATCTGTTTTATTGAGAATTCTTAGTCATTTTCTAATGCAAAGAGCTTTTAAAAGGTTGTACCACTTTAATTGTTGACTCTCCCCCTCTTGGCTGCTTTTCAATATGATGTAGGAAGCCACAAATCTCTCCCACTGCTAGCAAGCAGAGCAGACTCAGAAAAACCTTAATGAAGCAGCTCGTTAAGAGCCAAAAAAATGGGTGAGAAGATGAAGCGCCCATTCTTTTATAACCTTTCTTTCTTAGCTTAAAAATCTTTTCAGAGCCTTTACCCAGACACAATGACCCAAGCTTTTAGTGGGTCAATGACTGGGAATGTGGATGACACTCAAACGCATAGGCATTTTGAGGGGCCTCTGGCATTGGGAACAGAGTTTACTCCTAGTTCATGATCTGGTTTCTTGGACCCCATTTCTTACATGAGAACATTTTCTCCCTTCTATACACTAAAGATAGAAGAGCTGAAAAAGAAATAAGGGAAACATTACCGTTCATAATAGCTGCAAATAGTATTAAGTACCTTGGAGTAACTATAACCAAAGAAGTAAAAGACCTATTTGACAAAAATTTTAAATCACTGAAGAAAGAAATTGAAGAGGATATCAGAAAATGGAAAGCTCTCCCATGTTCCTGGATTGGTAGGATCAACATAGTAAAAATGGCAATTCTACCAAAGGCAATCTACAGATTCAATGCACTGCCCATCAAAATCCCAACACAATATTTTTTTGGACCTTGAAAGAACAAT
>PVIH01018887.1:9015-37183 GCA_004025045.1 Sigmodon hispidus
TGTGTGTGTGTGTGTGTGTGTGTGTGTGTGTGTGAGTGTTGGCCTATGGAGACCTGAGTTTGTTAGATGTCTTTTTCTGAAGTATAGTCTCTCATGAAACCTGGGGCTAGTTATTCTAGTTAGACTGGATGGTCAGAAAGCCTGGGAGTCTCTGTTGCCCCTACTTTGCCCAAGTTCTAAGGTTGGAGACATAAGATGTCAAGATTTTATGTGAATGATGGGGATCCAAATTCATATCCTTGTGGTTACACAGAAAGTGGTTGTAGTTTACCTACTGAGCCATTGCCCTAACCCCTTTAATGTTTGCTTTGTATTTTATATAAAGTTTCACCAAGTTGCTCTGGCTGGCCTGGAACTTAAAAATCTTTCTTCCTCAACTTTCGAGGAGCTGAAATTGCAGGTCTATTTAGCCCAAAGCTCTGGTAAAGGGTTGTTTATGACTCCGAAGTAGTAGAGAAGTCTTGCCATTAGCTTCCTCTTACCAGCACCAGCAACTAATTCTCCCTGAATGTATAATGTCGTATAATATATATAATTTAGTAGTATATGTATAGTTCTAACAAAACTTTTTGTGACTTTCTCATAGTATTTGTGAGTAGATAAATTTGTGCTAAGGTAAAACCAGACAGCTTCAGGTAGTTATTTGCATGTTATATTTAATGTTACATTTAAACTTAATTTTAATGAAAATTCAAGTGTTTTGTTATTTCACTAAAATACACAATCAAGATATTTTGTGTCATGTTAGGATGAGTTATTGAAAGATGTTGGAAGTTGTTGAAAGCTAGCTGAAACACTATACAGATGTTACTACAGTCATAGCTGGACAAATATGCTTCTTTATGACACATTTTTTGTAGAGTACTTTGTAATTCTCTAAAATCATGTCAGAAATTTACATAATATAAAATAACTTATACATTTCTATGCCTTGGCATCTATACTGGCTAGTTTGATGTCAACTTGACACAAGCTAGAGTCACCAGAGACAAGAAAACCTCAACTGAGACAATTGTTTCGTAGGATCAAGCTGTAGGCAAGCCAGTGGTGCATCTTTTTAATTAGTGATTGATGGAGGAGGACCCAGCCCATTGTGCGCAGTACCATCCTTGGGTCGAAATCAATCTGAGTGAGCCATGTGGAGCAAGCTAGTAAACAGCATCCTCCATAGCCTCTGCATCAGTTCCTGCCTCCAGGTTCCTGCCTTGTTTGAGTTCCTGTCCTGACTTCCTTTAACTATGGACTACAATGTGGAAGTATAAGATTTTTGTCTTAGTTAGGATTTCTATTGCTATGAAAAGACACTATGATGGCAGCAAGTCTTATAAAAGAAAACATTTAATTGAGGTTGACTTACAGTTTCATAGTTCATTATCATCATGGTGGCACAAGATGATGTGTCCCACATCTCCAAGACATGGTGATTGGAGAAGGTACTGAGAGTTCTACATCTTAATCTGCAGGCAACAGGAAGTGATCTGTGTACCACAATGGGAGTAGCTTTAGCATATGAGACCCCAAAGCCTGCCCCCACAGTGACATTCTTCTTCCAACAAGGCCACACTTTCTAATAGTGACACTCTATGGGCCAAGAAGACCAAGAATTCAAACACTCGAGTCTACAAGGTCCATACCTATTTAAACTACCACACCTCCCCAACTTACTTTTTGGTCATAATGTTTTATCACAGCAATAAAAACCTGAACTATGGCAACATCAGACTGACCTATATTTAAATTCTGACTCTTAAAATATTAATTGTGTGACAGTGGACAAAGAAGTGTAACTTCTGTGGCTTAGTGGACTCATAAATTTGATTAAAATCTTATGAATGAGAAGACATCCAGATGGGTGATGGCTAGATAAAAAGATTGATAAAAAGATATATAATGAATAAATATGTTAGATTATGGACAGACTGATGGAAGATGAGCAAATAATTAAATGATCCATATAAAAATAAAGATTATGGACAGATGTCAGATAGATGACAAACAGATGCCTGATACATTTGCATTAAATATAGGCAGACATACAGATAATAAATGGTAGGTGAACTAGAATGACATATCTACATTTAAAAGTACTAAGAAAGCAGATTAAAATTTTATAAAATCTGAGGAAGCATTTGAAAAAATAATTTTAACATTAACCTAGAAGAATTAGCATCCAGTTTTCTGTGCATTAAAATAATTATACATGACTGGAGAGATATTTAAGAACATTTCTAGAGAACTTAAGTTCAATTCTCAGAGCTCATATAAAAGTTCAAAACCACCAGCGCTTTAGTTCTTGGGTTCAGTGTCTTCTGGCTTTCTCAAGTAGCAGACATGTACAGATAGTACACAGATCTTTGCACATACACACAAAATAAATAAGTAAAAAAGAATGAAGAATCATGGTTATAATAATAAAATAATATTACCAAATAGAATTTAAACATGCGATTTCAGTGTATTTAGTATGAAGTTGACATCATAAATCACTTGGGAAAGAAGAGTTTATTCAATAAAATTTGTGGGAATATTTGGCTAACCACTTGGCAAGAAAGAAATTTAATCCCTTCCTCAAGTCATATACCAAATCAATTCCAGATGAGTTGGTGTATAAAGGGGAAAGTGAATGATAAAATTCTAGAATAAGATAGGAATATGTGGGAAGACCATCAAAGGCAGAAGACCATACACTTAAAAAATGAAATTGCAAAATGGATGCATTTGCAAAATATTATTTTAAAAAGTCAAGGCAATATGGATTGTAAAGAAAATCAAGGCACATGAAACTTTCAGTGTTGAAGAAGGATTCGCCTACAATCTTGAAGGCTGTACATGAAGATATCTTATTAATGCCACAGTGAAAATTGCTTCAATAGTAAGATGTGTGAAACACAGAAGAACTACATCACAGAAGAGTGACAAGAAATGCCAATGAAAGTGTTAGACCACACCAGGGGTTATAAAATGCCAATTAAGATAGTACCATAAATGTTTTGTAAACTTCCTGGATAAAGAAAAGGAGAAAATGGTCATCATCTGGGATTCAGGGAAGAGAAAAGCCACTAGGTGGAAAATAGATGTAGAAACCATCCTCCAGATGGAAAGCATACGTAAAGGCAAGCATGCTGCAACATAGCATATGGAATGGAGAAGTGGCCTATGTGCACAGAAGACAGAGAAAAGAACAATGTCTTGATGAATGTGGTATTTTTATAAAGAAATACTTGAGCCTGGCTAAGTTGTGAAGAAAAGAGATACATTTACCTCACAATTTTGGATCCAAAAACCAGGATGGGATAGCAGCATCAGGTGAGGGGCTCATTCTTCCTCATAACATGGTAGATAGATTCCTATGCAGGAACATGTGTATGTTAAGGGTGGGTTTGTGTGTAAGAAAAAAAAAGTGTGAAAGAAACCAAAGAATGTAGTTCAAATTCTAATTGGTTTTAATAGTAATAACCCAGAACCAGATATCAGGGTAAATGTTGAAAGATCAGGAGACAAAGGAGCCAGCCACTAAAGAGACGTTTTACCTCTACCAAATCCTCAGGCCAATAGGGTGAGCTCGTCTTCTCCAGCCTTATATTTCTCTCTCCACCCAGCCATATCACTTTCTGTCTCCACCTCCCTATTGCTGGGATTAAAGGAATGAGCCTTCACCACCCAGCTCTTTTAAACTGGATCAATTTCCTGTAGCATAGAGCAGCTTTGATCTCCTGATCTTTCTGCTCCCCCTCACAGGTGCAAAGATAATGGTGTGAGCAACCACAGCCTGGCCTCTATGGCTAACTAGTAACTAGTCCTGCCCTCTGATCTCCTCCAGATAAACTTCATTTGTTAGAACACAATCAAAATATCACCACATTTCTCCTTTTTTGCCTGAAATAAAAAGAAAGTTTATAATTAATATAAAATATATACAATAAATATAACTATATACAATATATGTAGACAATAAACACATTAACAATGTCTAGACCATTAGCATTTGAAAAATTCAAATAAAACATTCCATTATCTATTCAGTCTTGGTAAGTTTAAAGTATTCTACCTAATTCACTTTCTATCTAACTTGTATTACAACATTTCTATATCCCCCATTTTCTTTTTATAAGATCCCTGAACCTAATCATTTTTATTTAGTTTTTAAAAAAATCATTATCAATAACAACTTGTACTCAAACCCCCTTAAGTAATAATAAATATTCATAACCTAGGTTTTGGAAATGTGGACATAGTTCTCTAGGCTACCTCCTGTTGATTGGGGGCACTGACAATCTTTGGGAGACCTTGAAAGAAATTAAAGATTATGATCAATTCCTGACTGGAGAATTCTGTGAGGCTGGATCATCTCAGCCAGCAGCCTTGAAGTTATCCTGGATGTAGAACTCAGAGAAAGCTGTAACAGTAACTTTGCAGTGCTCTGAAACTTTGGATCCTTTGGATCATCTGCTCTCATCAGAGACTTTTTGGGGTGGGGAGAGTCTTTCTTAATCAAATCTGATTTTTTTTTAGCACAGAATGAATCCAAAGCCTCTCATTTCCTGTAGAAATAAAAGCAGAACCTCTTCCCCAAAGTAACATATCTGTTGAGTTAAATTTTGAAGTCAACATATTTTTTAAGTATATTGTTTAGTTTAATTTAGTAGCTTTCACAATCAAATGTCTTCAGCAGCTATTGTCTTTTCATTAACAGTAAAAAAAAAATCAAATACAACACAATAAAATATAAAACCCAGATTCTCTGTGTATTTTCCATCCTTATGTGGTTTATCATATTTTTTATTACTCTATTCCCCTTTTAAGGACTTTATTTTTTAAAAAGTCATTTTAAGTCTATGACTGTTTCTGTCCTTTCTCCCAAGCCTACACACATATCTAAAACATACTGTAAACTGTTTAGAGGTTTTATTTTTGTTTTTATTTTTTGTCTGAATCTGTCTTTACTGCATATCTCTATCTTTCTCTGACCACATGAGCCTTTAAATTTCTAGGCAGCATGGATAGTACCTCCACTTCTGCCCTGTCTGGTTCCTTAAGAGCCCAATGTCATGGCAGAAGCATTGGCAAGACCATGATCACATCTCCAGCTTCTAAGGAGCTTCTGGATCCCTGCTGCCTACTACCCCATTTAAGTGTTTGGTAGCAGAGCCTTTTAAAAGAAATCTGCTTCTGATTTCTGCTAGCAAATAGAGCCTACTCAAGGAAAAAAATAAGCAGGAACCAAGCTTTGACTCCATTTTTGTGTTTTAGAATCCTTTTTAAAGCCTTTTCAGTTTTTTTATATGAAAATTCTTGCCCCACGTTAGGCACCAGTTGTATCACAAATTCTAATTAGTCTCAATAATAAAAACCCAGAACCAGGTATCAGGGTAAATGCTGAAAGGTTAGAAAGACAAAGGAGCAAGCCCCCACAGTCACCTCTTCAACTGAAAAGGGACCACGGTCCTGTCTCTGCCCACCTTGTATACCTTTCTTCATCCAGCCATATGGCTTCCTGACTCCACCTCCTTTGTGCAGGAATTAAAGGTATGAGCCTTTACCACCTGTCTTAGTTTCTCTTACAGACTCAATCAATCCTGTGTAACTCAGGATGGCCTTGAACTCCTGATATTCCTGCTTTCTCCTCCTGAGTGCTGGAATTAAGTGTGTGTGTCACCATTGCCTGGCCTCTATAGTTAGCTAATAGCTAGCTCTGCCCTCTGATCTTCAGGAAAGCTTTATTTGTTAGAGCACGGACAAAATATTACACAAGAAGAGGGAAGAACAGGGTTTACTTTTATGGAACCCACTCGAAGTAACTATTCAATTTCTTGTGAGTCAGCACTCAATTCCTCTTTAAAAGGCCTCTGTGATGATACCCTGAGAAAAGTAACAGATAGGAGAAAGGGTTTATTTGGTTGGATACATCTGCTGTGTTCTGGTAACCTCACTCACTATTGCTTCTATAATTCTTTCTTCCCATTTTCTTTGGGGTTCCTGAGTTCCAAAAGGAGAGACCTGATAAAGACCTCCAACCTATACTTTCTCTCACTCTAATGTTTGATTATTGTCTCTACATCTGCTCCCATCAGCTGCTGGAAGCCTCTTTTACGAAGATTGGGCTAGGTACAATCTGAGTATAGCAGAGCATCATTGGTAGTAATTTCATTGATTGTTAGGTTTTTTTTTTTTTTTTTTTTTTTTGCCAGTCATATTTGACTCTATCCTATGTCTCTGAGTGAGTTATCCTCTTGTTCCTGGTCATCAGGCATGGGCTCCCTCTCATGGTGTGGACCGCAAATTAGATCAGTTATTGGTCGGCCACTCCTACGAGTTCTGAACCACCATTGCTCTAGCATAGTTTGCAAGCAAAATAAATTGTATGTTGAAGGTTTTGAGGCTGGGTTGGTGTCACAGTCCCACCACTGGAAGCCTTGCCTAGAAGGCTGAAGATGACCAGTTCAGGCTTTCTATCCCCAACTGAGGACTAGGAGTCTTCACTATGGTTACTCTCTTAGATTTCAGGGCATCTCTACTGCACTAGGTTCCATATCGCCCCTCCCCCCAAATGCTCTCCAATTTCAGTCTCTCTCTGTGGTGATATATATGTAATAAAACCAGCCTGTAATATCAGAAAACAGATCTACCCACAGTCAATCCAGGAGGGTCAGAGAGTGACAGCTCATACCTTTAATCCCAGCATGGAGAAAGACTGGAAGTGGTACCCTTGCCTTTAATCCCATAACTCCAGGGACAGAGATCTTTCTGTGTTTCTGTGAGTTCAAGGCCTAACTACCAAATAGTAGTAGCTCACACTTCTAACCTCTACTCTAGAATATGATGCAGAGTTGAACCCAGAAGTGAAACAACTGGGCAAAGAAGGTATTTAAGACAGGCATAGAAAGTCAGAATTATTTTGTAGAAGGGATGAGGAGCGAGGCTGAGGAAGCTGGAAGATAGTTTGCACCTTGAGAAGTTGGCTTGGTGAGATTTCACTGTGGTCTGTTTTCTCTCTCTGATATTCCAATTTTCCCCCAATGTCCAACTCTGAGTGTTCATTTAATAACAACTAGAATTCATGTTACATCTCTCCCTATACTCCACCTTCTAGACCCATTCCCACTCACTCCCAGTCTACTTGCAATATCTATTCTATTTCCCCTTCTTATAGAGAGCTATGCATCCCCTCTGGAGCCCCCCTTACTATGTAGTCTCTTTAGATCTATGTACTATAGCACAATTATAATTTACTTAATAGCTAATATCCACTTATAAGTGTTTGTTTGTCTTTCTGAGTCTGAGTTACATCACTCAGGATGATTCTTTCTAGTTTCATTCATTTGCCTGAAAATGCAATTTCAGGATATCATTTTTTAACAGCTGAGTAATACTCCATTGTATAAATATACCACATTTTTATTATCTATTCTTTGGTTGAGAGACATCTAGGTTGTTTTAAGTTTCTGGCTATTGCAAATAAAGCTGCTATGAACATAACTGTGTAAGTGTTCTTATGCTAGGATGCATATATGCTCAAGAATGGTAGAGCTGAATCTTGAGGTACATAAATTCCCAATTTTCTAAGAAACCATTGTATTGATTTCCATGATGGTTACACAAGTTTTTGCTCCCATCAGCAGTAGAGGAGTGTTCTCCTTGCTACACATCCTCACCAGCATGAGCTGTCATCTGTGTCTTTGGTCCTAGCTATTTTGACAGGTGTAAGATGGAATCTCAAAGTCCTTTTGATTTGCGTTTTTCTAGTGGCTACGGATAGTAAACATTTCTTTAAGTGTTTCTCAGCTGTTGGGTTTTCTCTAATGAGAATTTTCTGTTTATATCTATAACCAATTTTTAAATTAGACTGGTGAGTTTGTTGATGTTTAGTTTCTTGAGTTCTTTATATATTTGGAAGCCAGCCCTCTGTCAGATGTGAAGCTGGTAAAAATCTTTTCCCATTTTTTAGACTGCCATTTTGTCCTATTGATGATGCCCTTTACTTTTCAGAAGCTTTTCAGTTTCACAAGATCCCACTTGTTACTTGTTGACCTCAGTGCATGCACAATGAGTGTTCCGTTCAGGAACCAATCTCATTGTTTTAGTAATAGTTTTGTATTCATAATTCTGTCTTGCTGCAATTAAATCCATCCTTAAAAGAAGTTATTCTCTCTTTTTACTAAAAGGTATATTTTCTCTTTTTTTATTTTTGGTATATGGACAACAACTTGTTTGTCTTGGTATTTAGAACACATTGGTCTTTAGAATCAGTGGTTAGTCTGACAGTATATTAAGAATATGGTAATGGTTTGGAGCTACTCCCTTTTGTCGCCATTTTCTGGGTTTATAAGGAAAAGCTCACATGGCTTGGCTCTCCTGAATCCAATTTGGAAACACTGAATGATGGCAGAAATCTGTTTCCAAAGCATGGCTAGTGATTCCAAAAATGAGTGTTCCCAGACCTTCTTGTGCCCTTCCCTGATGCTTCCATAGACACCATGAGAATGAAAACCCAGCCTCACCCTGTAGTTTCACATGAATTGATAACATTGTTGGGCTGCTCACTGATTTCCCAAAGTACAAGGGTGCTTCTCGCCCTAGGCAGCATTAGGCCATCTTGCTAAGAAATTGAGCCTTGGCCATCTGGCACTGATTTACTCTCTTCGGCTCAAACCCTTCCAAATGATTGCTTTATTGGAGAGGGAAATGGGGATGCTGCAAAGCAACACATATTCCCAAGAAAGCCTGGCAACCAGCCTCTTCCAGCCATAGACTGCAGTGGCCCCTACCTATCTCTCTCAGAGGGACAATATGTGCCAGGGTTTCCTTGCAGGAATCTATCATGATAAAGATTGGATTTTTTATATTTCTATGTATTCATTTTTTAAAAAATATCATTCTCAACAATTTTTTCATGTGACTTGGGTTTGAGAGGGTCTATTGTGAATCCTGACACCTATTCTGAAACAGTGAATGACGAGAGTCTATCTAAGGTCCTATTGAGTCACCCATGGCCATAGGATATAAACAGAAATTGGGCTTCAATGAGAAACATGACTTCAGAGGATGGAAGTGATTATCATCAACACAGTGAGCTCTGCTCTTAATGACTTTTTAGGAAGGAGACAGGGAAAATGACTGTATAAGTGATTCCTTAGAGACTCCTCTGGGGAAACTCTCAAATTCACTTGTGGGCACTGAGAATGGGCAGGCAGTCATGAGGGCTCCTGCGGTGAAGGATCCTACTCCAAACCACTACCTCATTGAAGGTCTGTGGAGAAATGTGCTGAGAAGAAAGTGTGCTCCTAGGATAAGGGTAAAGGGAGGTGTGGGAAGGGCTCTGAGGATCAAGAAAGCTGGCTTGCACCCCAATATACTCTGACTGACAATGCACCTGGGTGAGCCTTGCTCACAGTCTAAGGCCCGGTTACAGCCTAAGGAAATGGCAGTATCCTCCAGGAATGGTAAGGCTAGGATGTGACTGAATTCACCTAGAAGGTCTTCACTCAAGATCTTCTGGTGGCCTTGATGGAGCTACTGAAGAGGTTTGGTCATTTGCATGCTTTTCAATGGCACCATCTTCTCCAACTGTGGTCTAGTGCCTGACACCTCAGTGGCCCAGCAGCCCCATTTCAGCATCTCTGTGTGTGCCAAGTCCTGTCCTCAGCTCAGGACCCTTTCCCATGTTAGATTGCTGCACCTTAGAATGCTATTTCTCAGAGTCTGAACCTGGCTAACTTTGCTTGTGGCTTACTGCTCACATACCACATCCTTGGGTTAGGTCTGGTGTCCCATTAAGCATTTCCAGAGCACAAGGCTGTCTGTTCCAAAGCATTGATCACAAACACTCTTTTCCCTTAGACTAAAGCTTCAGAAGCAGAGCAGCCATTTTCTGTCTCTCATTCAATATAATTTACGTCAATAGCTAACACCTGTGACAAGCATATATTAAGCATGCAATAAACATTTGTTATAGATTGAACCAGAGGGAGCAATAATCACTTGCCTTGAGTACCTGCATATTTCAGGCCAAGTGTATCTCGGGATTTATTCTTTCTCTTCCAAAAGAAACAGCCACTGTGGTAAAATATTTGGATTAATAGCACCATTTGATGTTTCAGTTTGCATAGCCCTTCCGCTCCATCTGCGCTCTGCAACTAAAGTTCTTTCTAATGTGTTCCAGAAGGCCCAAAATTTTCAAACATAGAGGATTAAGTCTGATGGATTGTAAGCTACTCCCCAGAGTCACTCAGAACTTTGTGGAACTTCTATATTAATAGTGTTGAATTCACTCCTGGTCAGTTTGAAAGCATATGTTCTACGTCAAAAGAGCCAGCAACAGATGACATATCAGGTTGGAGGACGCTAACAAGAAACAATGAAGAGAGTGACTGTGCCTAAGCAACATAGCTCGGGAAACACTATCTATGAATTTTCAGGTTCCACTGTCTTAAAAATGTCATCCATCTGTAGGCATGGGAGTGCAGGGTTTCTCTTCCACTGTGCAGAAGTGTGAGCCCAAAGAGCATACTTGGTTTACTAATTCCACAGGCTTAGGGTGACTGACTGCTCTGATTGGTTAAGTGTCTGAGAGTTGTTCTAAGAAGGGAGAAGTATTAGTGCCTGGTAAACCAGGAAAGGCTTGTCATTTTAGCACAGAGGACCATCAGAGAATCCCCAACCTTGATTCTAGTCCCTGCATTGCCAATGGGTACACTTGCTCTCAAATCCTTATTCCTAATCTGTGACACAAAGCAAATACAGAGATGAAGGATGCTCCTGTCTGGTCCAAAATGAATTGCATTCAATAGTCTACAGCACACAAATGATGGTTCAAGAACATTAGTGGTGTAGAGTCTTCACTCCACCATGCTGCTGCAACACCAAAGAATGGGGCTTCTGGGTGGGAAGAGGAGAGTGTGTGTGAGCAGGATTTGCCTGAGGATTTCTCAGAAGATGATAATCTTCCTTCCCACAGGAACTCAGGGTGTCCAGTGCTCTTCTTATGACTCCATGTCACAAGTTAGAGTCCTTTCTTGGGGAGAAAAATCAATGTTGGTTTCCTGCAGAAAAGTCAGAAACAACAAACTAAATAAATAATTCTGCTTAAGTCTCTTGGTGAACCAATGTGTTTAATTAGGTCCATTTAATAAGGATGAAGGCTATTTACAGAAATATGGTCAATTTATAAGCAACTGGGCAGCTGCTCCGTGGAAGGCAATGTTCCTTCCAGCGACAGCGAGTGCTTTTACATCCCCTGGGAGGAATGAGACTCAAGAGCCCCTCCCTCTCCATCAACCTTCCCTTGCCCATTTATCCCGAGGGTAGAACCCATCTGCAACGAGCCCCAGGTTTCTTCGGTGTCAGGTAAAACTGCCTAAGTGGCAGATGAGCCTGGACATATCTGGAACCCTGCTATGAGGGTGCATCCCAGCCCTGTGCAGAAGAGCACAGGCAGAGAGAAATTCAGGAAGCTCAGTGCTTTCACACATTTCTTGAACATGTTCCATCCAAAGGGCAGTTTCTCCAAAGTCAAGGCCAGGAGTATGTGCAATCATCCGGGTGGAAGGCTCCCCCATGAAATCGCTGGAGGAAAGGCACAAAGGTTAGTCCCCTGGCAGAGAGCAGATAAGCCTGGGGCTGGAGAGGGAGAAAGGTGGAGTCAGCCAAAGGCAATAAACAGCCTTTCAGGAGCCTCAGAGCAATTCTGGGGAGGAGAAATACGGAGCCTTACAGAGTCAGGAAGGGAAGGAAGCTGACTGCCCTAAGAATGTCTGGGGCACTGAAACTATTCTAAAAATGCCTTTGGCAAGAGAACTGGAGAGGCCCTGGTAACAGCAGAGGGCTGTGTCCTCCTGACACCTCTCACTGATTAGGTGGCCAGGAGCCTGTTCTCAGGGACTGGATACCAAACTGGTTCTTTTCTTGGGACATCATTGTGACTGGAGCCCAGGTCTGGAATTGAATACATCAGATCTACACCCTTACACCAGCACCAACACCTCAGGCAATTCTGGAATTGACCTGGCTGTTTCCTCCTGTAACATGCAGCTACAAACCCTGCCTCCTGGTAGACTCTTAAGATTCCAGAGGCATGTTTGAGCAACAGCAACATTAAATGACCCTCCTCTGTTGTAGACCCTGAAAGTTCCTCCCAGTAAACTCACACATTCAAAAATATTGAAAATAAAAACCTATTTGAAAACTTATTTGATAACAAGACTGGTTTGACCCAAACTTGTTTGAATAAATGCTGATCTGAATGGGTGTTAAGCTGTTTTTATGCTTATATCACTTAGTATAAATATTGATATATTTAGATGAGGAAATATGAATGTGTATTTTATTAGAGGATGATACTTTTAGAAAGCATGCATATAAGCACATGGCTTCTCTGAAAACTGGAAAATTCTGAAATACTTCGGTTTTAAAGATTCTAAACTAATTTCAAGTACCCTACCCCCAAAAGCAGCATAGCTCTTCTGTTGGAATCTTGACTTTTGACCACTTAGCTCATACAGAGAATCAGCCTCTGGAGCCCCTCCCCCAGTCCTACAGGGTCTTGATTCTGCCAGACCTGCTCAAAAAATAGCAAGGAGGAGACTAATTTATTAGCTGTTAATGCTATTAGGCAATAATCCTGAGTACCGGGTTGCAAAAATTCAGTTGGAAGAGACGGGAATGTAAAGTGATCATGACAGAATGGTCAAGCTCTGAAAATAGATGAGTTTCATGAGAAGTTCTCAGAAGTCAAATTGACAATAAAGTTCATGGAACTTTTGAGAAAGAAGACTGCTGATTTTATTCAGCATAAACCCCTTGTGATTTCTATAAAGTCCTAATTTCTATCTGAGCTGAAGAAGCAAGGGAATTTCCTGAGTGTTGAAGCCAGGATTCTGAGCATAAAGGAATAGTAACAGCACAGTGAGGCTTCCTTGGAGAAGTCTCCAAGTCACAGCTGGAAGTCTGGGTCACAGGAGTTTGCCAGTCAAGGAAGGTGGAGAAGGAACAGGTTACCTGGACAGTGAAGTCAAGTGGGCTTGGTAAGGAACAACTGTTCTGCCCTAGCAGGCATGTGGGGCTGGGAGCGGTCAGGTGAACATGTACATCTATCTCGTAGTGCGGCATCGGTTCATTTCTTACCGCGTCCCTCCCCATTCTAGCTCCAGGCCCACTGAGTGTACTCTTGCCATCCACTTCTTGTTTATGTGTGAGCCCCAACCCTCTATGTTCTTGCTCATATTTCTGTCTTTTGGGTGGGGGGGTTGTATTGGAAACATCTAAGCAAATAGTTCTGCATCTTGTGTTTACTTTTTTGGGTTTCTTTCTTTCTTTTTTTTAAACTTTATTTTATGTACATTGGTAGGAAGGTGTCAGATCCCCCTTGGAAGTGGAGCTACAGACAGTTGTGAGCTGCCATGTGGGTGCTGGGAATTGAACTCAGGTCCTGTGGAAGAGCAGTCGGTGCTCTTAACGGATGAGCCATCTCTCCAGCCCCTGCTCATGTTTCTTAATGACCACAAGTTGAGTTTCTTCCTTCTGTACTGGAGCTAATAGCCCCAGCTCCTTACTTCCAGATTTTCTCACACAGCAGATAACGCAGTCCTATAAGGCAGATCAGGCTGCACAGCTATGGCTTCATGCCCTCTGCCCTGAACCACGTGAAGCAGTCTCTCACAAATCCGTAGACTGTGTATATGTGCCTGTGTGTGTGTGTTTATGCATGCATGTGTGTGTGTGTCTGTGTGTGTGTTTGTATGTGTATGTGTGTGTATGTATATGTATATGTGTGTGTATGTCTGTGTGTGTGTGTCTGTGTGTGTGTCTGTATGTGTGTGTATGTCTCTCTGTGTGTGTCTTTGTGTGTGTATGTGTGTGTGTGTATGTGTGTGTATGTCTATGTGTGTATGTCTCTGTGTGTGTGTCTGTATGTGTGTGTATGTCTCTGTGTGTGTGTCTTTGTGTGTGTATGTGTGTGTATGTCTATGTGTGTGTGTGTGTGTGTGTGTGTGTACGTGCAGTAGCTCAGGTACCCATGGAATTCAAATGAGGACACTGCATCTCTTGAAGCAGGATTATAGGAGGTTGGGAACCTCCTCCATGAGTTTTGGGAACTGAACTCCAGTCCTGTATAAGAGCAGTAAGTGCTCTAAGCCTCTGAGCCATCATCTCTCCAGCCTTAGTCTCTTTTTATGTCCCCTGGCATACTCTTAATTTCCTTATTTTCTTGATCATTTTAGATCTTCAGCCTGCAAACCTTTCTTATGGTAGCATCACTACTTCCCACTTGCCCAATAGCAGCAACTCACCCCACACCATAGCACTCGCTGCTTTCCCTACTTTTCCATTCGAAGCAACTCACCCCGAAACTTTTTTATTCCCACTTATCAGTCGGATAGAAGCCAAGCCCAACTGCGCAGGCTGCTTCGTTGAATTCAGCAGATTGGGAAGATGACTGCAGTGATGGGGGCATGCCCTTACCAGGTCCAAAACTTCCTGAGTTTTTCTAACAGAAAGACTCTGAAGGATCATTTTTTTCAACTTTATAAAGAAATTGTGGAAGAGGAACCATTTAAGATACCATCTGGGAAATGTCTGCTGCGGTGTTCTCATTAGTATATCTTATGTTGATTGGGGTGTCTGCACTTCGGAGGTTGTTAGAGCACTCTTGCTTATGTTCCCAGTGAGGTTACACCTTCCAAAAAGGAGGGGGGGCTCACAATGCGTGAGGACTAAGAAGGTGACTAGGGACAGGGCCAGTGTCCCTACTTTGCTCTTAAAAGGTGGGCAAGACAGCAGAAAGATGCTCAACACGTGTTAGATCAGGCATGATGGAGGGGACAGACAGAAGGAGGAAGACAGGCATTCCCAGAAGCATACGTGTCTTTTAAATCAGGACATCTGAAGGGCCACAGTCTGTTTGAGAATGTGGAGAGACTTTGGCACCAGGAGCTTGAGGTTTTGTAGGGCTTGAAAGAGGTCAGGTACATCAGGGTTCAGTGGTTAATCTTCTGGCCTGCGTTCTGCCACTGCAATCTCAAGTAGGGACCATCTGTGCTGGCTTATTCTTGAGCATGGAGCTTTCCTGGCAAGTGTTTTCCAGATCGGGACATTTTTATCCTTTAGTATGACCCTTGTGTTGAATCCTGACACTAAAAGTATACTAGAATTACTTCAGGAACAAGCAGGCCTATAGTCCCAGCACTACAGCAAGATGCTCTTAAGCTCCAGACAGACAAAGCTGCTCACAGTTTAAGATGAAAACAAGACCTGAGAAAGATGTTAAAACTATGAACTTTAGCCTAGGTGTTGTGCAAGCATCTCTGAATTGAAACACTCCATCCTAGGGGGAGGAGCATTCAGACTCAGGAAGTACACAACTCAAAAGTTTCAGAAAATCCCTGAAATTTACAACACTCACAAGGCCTTCCCTCCTCAAGGCTCCACAAGCAGTCATGAGGGAGAAACTCTTCAAGCAGCTCCCAGAAGTCAGGTGGAGAGCTTCGGAGGTGGTGCTTTCTATGAGTCATCTAGGTTCACTTTTCAGGAGTTTTTCTTCCTTCTTGTAAGTAATCCCTCAACCACACTCCTATAAGTAACCCCAGTTGTTTATAAATTATAACCCATTGGCTTACTAAATTAGACTTTTGTGGAATTGTTTCTTCAGTATCAATGGAGTGAGTAGAAGTTTGAGATTCCACAGAAAAAAATCTCACATAACAGGAGTTTGTCAGTAAATGAATGGGTACAGGGAGTGTGCATAGCAGAGTAAAATTCAGCCACAAAGAAGAACAAAAGTGTGTCATCAGCAGAAAACCAACAAAACTGAAGATCAGTGTGTTAGGTAAAATAAGGCAGACACAGAGTGCAAATAACACATTTTTCTTTCTGTGTACAGATAAGATTTTCACTTTGTTTTGAGGTGCACTGAGTAGGGGGTGTCTCACTGTGTAGCCTTGGCTGCCTTAGGATTTGCTGTGTAAATCAGGATAAACTTGAACTCACAGAGATCTGCCTCTCAAGTGCTGGGATTGCCTGGTGTGTCACCTCATCTGTATAGCAACTAGATTTTTAAAAGGACATGAAATAGTAGGAGCAAGAAGCAGAAAGGTGACAAAGCATTGGACATGAGAAAATAGGTCCAGAGATCACCCATCACACAGCACAAAGGAGATCTGGATGCCATCAGATACAATTGTGTGCCCAGCACCTTGTGCTAGTGTACTGGTGAGTAACATTCCCGTGTGTACTGTCCTGTTTAAAGTGGAATCTCTTCAAAGCTTGTTATAGTGAAGTTTTCTGCAAGTGTAGATTGATGCCTGGTTAAAAAGGTGTGATTTAATGATGGTCATTATGAACTAGCTGGAAGAATATTCAAAGGGACAGTGAGAACCTGCTCTCTGGGATCAAGGATCTTCAGAAATATTCATTACTGTCCCTGTGTGTGAGCACATCTGATGGGGTATTGCTGGCTATTGTGCCACTTGACTAACCCTTAATAGCTGTCTACAACTATGTAAACGGTATAAGTGACGACTTACGTGCTTTAAAACATCTTGGTACAAACTCAGTTTATAAAAGATGCAACAGAGTCTGAGGAGAGATTTCAAAGCCCCAAGGCCTTAGAAACTTTTTGTTTCATGACTGAGAAAGTAACTCGGCTGGAAAATGAGACCTAAACTTTGATAGAGATAGACTGTAAGTGTTGTTCCAACCTGGAAGACTAGGAGACGCCCCTAAAAGGCCCCTCGGAGCCCTTAAAAGGATAGTCACCTTGACTGGACAGCATTCATCAGCATCACAGTGAGGAGGCAGAAGGAGCAGAGGTGCCTCCATTTAGATAGCTGCAGAAGAAATCTTTCTTTGGGGTAACTATAGTAACCATCCAGTTTGCAGTCCACCAGCCATCTAGTTTGAGATGGGTAGCTTGAGAAACCAGTACAAGTAAAGTTGTATGTCCAACAATCATTATGGTGTAGAAATATTTTAGTGGAGTAAAGAGCAGTGTGAGGTTGTGAGATTGGAACAGCCTGAGAACTATGTTGTCATAGCATCATAGTAGTACAGTCTACTTCTATACAAGGGTACCACCACAACTTTCTCTCTGCCTGGGCTAGCAGGTAAATTTGATGTGCTAATGAAGATGCAGGCTGCTGAGATGAACAGGAGATGACCCGGAGCTTTTCTGTTCTTATTCATGTGTTTAATTCATTTAGGATGAATTAGGGGATATACTAGAAAACACCTAAAGTCATTGCTTCCTTTCCAATAAACAACCACTTTTTCTGGATTAATGTCTTAAAAAAAATAAGAATGCCTCACGGAGATTGGAATATGTGGATAAATGACACGTAACTGAAAAGTCCAGCTTCATGATAAGTTGCTCTTCATACCCTGATGGCTATACTGAGTCACAGCATCCTGAAAATTAAAAAATACC
Source organism: Sigmodon hispidus (assembly GCA_004025045.1). NCBI lineage: Eukaryota > Metazoa > Chordata > Mammalia > Rodentia > Cricetidae > Sigmodon > Sigmodon hispidus. Next base: position 26,432 of record PVIH01018887.1, read on the forward strand.
AAATGCAGGAAACCACAGCTATCTTGATCATGGGCTGATTAGACCTGTACCATCAAGAGAGATGTCTTATTTAAGCAGAATGTATGGGCAATGAGCCAATTGATTGCCCTGAAGTAAGAACCAGATGTCTGATAAAGTTTCACATTAGGTATCCCCAAGTTAAAATGGGCCCAGAGTGAGAAGAGGGGCATAGGTGGCCGGGTTGTTGGTTTCACGGAGGATGGTAGGCAAATAGACCAAATGGGAATGGGGTAGTCATATGGAAGATATAAGTTTATGACAGAAATGGTGTAAGATAACACAGATATGGCTAATGTACATTAAATAAGGAGTACTCTATAATAGTCATTGTGTATGTAATTGTATGTTGATTGAGTTTTTTTTTTTGTTTGTTTTGTTGCTTTTTTTTTTTTAAGACAGATGGCCAGGCTGCTATCTAATGTTATGTGTCACTAAAAATTACCCTCAACTTTTTACCTGCCTCTGTCTATGTTGGGATTATATATGTGTGCCATTATACCTGGGGATCGAAACCAGGGCCTCGTGGGTTCTAGGTGAACACTCTACCAGCTGAGTCCCATGGCCAGCCAATTGTTCCGTTCCTGAGTCTGAGAGTTCTCCTTGACCATATATTTCTGCTTGGGAGTTTCCATGGAAACATGGAGTGCAGCCTAAGGGGCAGCTCTTAGGGTAACTCAGCTGCGTTCTTCTGGGCAGCTCTAGAGAAAGGCTCTCTAGATTATTTTAGAGCTATTAATTATGACGAAATTATTATGGTTAGAGTTTCTTGGAACACATATAGAAATCATTTATTCAGATATAGTCCCTACTAAGATGGCTAATTGCAGTTTCGAAACATGTATGTTAGTTTAGGGGCAGGGGTAGTTGTAGAGCACAGAAATATTTGGGAAAGAATTGTGTCAAATTTGTCATCCAGGATGACGGCTGCTTGCAAAGCACTGGGATTCTCCAAAGCCTGTGACCAATCCTGGATAAATGAGATCCAAAGCACCACTTAAATAAACAGAGCAAATCCCTTGCTGCAGATTAATAGCGACAAAGAGAATGTCCCCTAGGCCTTTGCAACCTTCAGTGGTTTCTCTACAATGTCTTTGTGTTCCAAATGCTGTCAATGAGGTTAAGTGAGAATCATTGTTATTAAACATTTCCATAGGATTTCACATTTGCTAAAAGATTTATAGTCCCTTGTTCTTAAATATTCATATCTTTCTAAAGTAGAAGTTCCCACCCTGGGACGGGAGGCCTCAGGGATACTGAAGGAGTCCCAAGCAGGTCATGGGGATCAGGGCAACAGCTTTGACAGCTACAGGAAACTGAACTGCACAAGGCAGACAGAGGCTCCCAGGGTCCAGTGTTCTGAAGCCGCCCATCATGGTGGCAAACGCACAGAAAGGCAAATGTTTGAATTCATTGCCAAGATGTAGAAAAGAGAGAGAGAGATCACAGTCCCCACAGTCCCTCCCAAAGAGCTTGCCAGTGACCCAAAGCTTCAGACTATATCTCTGGAGGGTTCTAACATTTCTCATCAGCTGGAAGCTGGGGACCAAGCTGTTAATAGCATGGCCCCTGGGAGACACTCAGATCCAAGCCATGGAGCCTGAGGACATTTCAAGTCAGAGAGCTGTGTGTTGGTGAGGCAGGGGAGATTTGCTTGGGTGAAGCCCATAGATGACAATCTCTGCAGGAAAAGAGAAGAGCAGACATGTCCTCTCATCCACACAGTCTGTGTTTGAGCACAATTTCTATCATCTTAGAATATAACCCTGGCCACACGTCTACACGTGTCCTATAGATAACTGATTCTGAACTCGACACAGCCTAGAGTTTTCTGGAAGACAGGCCTAGACTGGGGAAGTGCCTGGATTGAATTGGCCAGTGGACATGTCTATGGGGCTAACTTAATTATTAATTGGTTATTAATTATTACTTTTAACTCACAAACATTTGCATGCCTGTGCTTTCAGAGTGCTGGAATTAAAAGCATGTACCATCATACCTGGCTCCTTCTTTATCCCTGTGAGAAATTATATTGCACAAGTGTCTGCATCTGCTAAAACTCAAAAATGGTCATGTAAATTTTGTCAATTTTTCTTTGAAAATTTTAGCTAAAAGTATTCTGAACATTCTTGTATATTAAAGTCCTATGGCTCTGGCTTAAAAGTAGTTACTTTATCTGTTATTCAAGCTAGCTGAGGGAAAAAGAAGATCACTTTGTTTTCTCAGTGGAAAGGGTCATTTGGATTATATTCATCTGGTTTCTTTTCCCCTAGAAAATAAAAATGAGCAAATATATTGAAAATTTTTCTGTGATTGTTAGGTTTTAAGAGTTCATTTCCAAGCTTTAAATGCAATTTTTTTAAACAAAATTATTTATCTCTAAGTTTTCTGTGTATGTGTGTACTATGAAGACGCCGGAAGAGAGCATTAGATCCCCTGGATCTGGTTAAAGGTGGTTTGTGAATTCTCATAAGGGAACTGGGAACTGAACCTGGGTCCTTTACAAGAGCAGTAAGTGGAGCCAGGCCGCTGGGATGAGCAGAGCTCAGTAGATCCCAGTCTAGGCTTTCTAGCCCACGTCTTGAGAGAATTCCAGCAGTGCTTTTGCACCGTTGTTGTTGGGCACTAGTATGACCTCTTTGTCATCAGGAAAAGTGGTCCTGCCTAGCACCATGACACAAGAAGATTCACACTTGGGTCTGGGGTCGTCCACCCAAAACCCAGAGGAGAAAACACTAGCCCACTCGGGACTTTGGGGTGATAGGCATATGGGCACTACTATGATAAACAATGTATGGTGTGGTGTGGGACAGAGAGACAGAATGGCTCATGTCTGATGGATGGAAGTATGTCTGAAGAAGCAAAATAGGTGAAAGATGGTGTGAAGTGGTCTGATTGTCACCCAGGGCTTTTGTTGCTATCCGGGTCTAGATAGCTGCTGGGGGACTTGGGTTTGTGGCTCTGATTCAGCCATCGTCTCTGTTGATGTCTGTGTCTCCTGATAACCTCCAAAAGCAGAGAGGATAGGGCTGTACAGCATTGGACCCACCTCTCACTGGCTGCAACAACAGGGAAAACTGGCCCTGCTCCTCACTAGCTGAAGCACTCAGGAGAGAGGGTTCTGTACATGAACCTGGCAGTACATTAGAGCTCACCATGCTCACAGGGGCATGGGCGAACTGGGTCTGAGAGTGTAACAATGGAAGGGCAGGTCATGCCCCTCTCATATGCCACGAGGTGACACGGGTGAGGAAAAGATTCCCTCCTCCCCTTGCCACCTGCATAGGTGAGAGACCTGACCCAAGCCTTCATGAGCACTCACTGGGATAGCACAGTAGAGTTGCCCCTACAGACAGGGGTGTGGGTGAGATAGCCCTGAGTGTCTGAAGAGTGGGATACCTGGCCACACCCCCTCCTCGACATGAGGTTGTAAGGGAGAGGGAAAGATGTCTTTTCCCTTGCCCCTGCCACCTGCGGTGGGAGAGGGAGCTGGCCCTCCCTTAACCACTGCAGCACTGGGGAAAGCAGGCCATGCACTTTGCCGGGGCAGCATTATAGAGCTGGTCCTAAAGGTGTAGATATGGGAGAACCACCCCCAGGGGTGTGAAAGCAGGAGAACTGGCCCATCCCTTGCTCATCTTTGTTGTAAAAAGTTTTCCCTGGCCCGTTTTGGGTCCGGGAGGTTTGTAACCAGGCGAGCGTGCGGCGCCAGTGGTTTGGAACCTGGTCTGCGTGCCCGCGGCTTTTGTCCCCCAAAAGAAATGAATCACACGCTTATATACTTTAACACTGTTTGGCCCATATCTTATGCCCATTACTAGCTAGCTCTTTCATCTTAATTCAACCCATTTCTATTGATTTGACCGCCACGTGGCTCCCAGCCTGTGGCTGGCCGGTACCTCTACATGTCTGTTCCTCTTGGGGGTCCGATGGAGAGTGACTAACTCCACCCTCCTTCTACCTGGCTGCCTCTGATTCTCCACTCACTTCTATGGTGGCATGCATGGGCGCAAACAGTTCTTTATTTACATCATACAGAAAACATTCTACCACATTTCTTCTTTTCTGTCTAATTAAAAAGGAAGGTTTCAATTTCCATATAGCAAAATTACATACAGAACAGCTCTCAAATAGGAATTACAGTCACCACATCCAGTCTATTTGTATTCACAAAATTAAAGGGAATATTCCATTATCTACCTTATCTAAAATTTCATATCTAATATACCTTTTAAACTAAAAAGAACTATACCTATAATTATTAAACCTTCAACCACATCAAAGACCACAGAAGGATATATTATTATGCAAATAAACAGGAAGTGCAAGAAAATTCCAAAGTCTAGAAAATGACAGAGATGACACCTGTCTGCCTGGACAGTCACCCAAAATTCCTTTGTAATGTTGGGGCATGCATCTTCAGCCTATATGGCCCAAGTCTCCGTCATACCTTTCAATGATGCAGGAAATCTGACACAGTCCATCAGTCATTTCTCCTTGTGTCCTGAAGAATGTCTGGCAATGTTTTCTGCAAAGTAGGAACCTGAAGGACCATCTCGGCTTGTTCTGCCAAAGTTCAGAGGTCACTTTCCTATGGAACCTGCATGTCCAGTTTATACAGCATACTATCAAGCAGTCAATACCAGAACAGTTTCTTGTCCAGTGGCTAACTATTGCCACAAAGTAAAATCCACATGAAGTTTCTTCAGTGCCCACCATTTTCCTTAAATACATTGGTGCTGCCAGGAACAGACCTGTCTCACTGTCCAGAAAAGTCTAAGTTCTTAAAATATCTTAAATGCCATATTCTGCATGTCTTTGAAGTGTTTGAAGACTACTCATCTAATTGAAATATATCTTTTCATACCTACAAAAACCTAACTAACATGACTATAAGTTTGCTTATCATAGTTGACTATTAATCTGCATTTCTCAATTACACATTACAATTTTAAATGAGTTACATCAGCATCATACCTTAGTCAAGAGTAGAAAAATACAAACAACATAACAAAACTAACCTTAAGTTTATATCAATGAATCAAAATCCACTTATCTTTTCTAATCATTCCTATATCATATCCTCCTCCCCCATTTTTTTTAAGAAATTGACTATAACCATTAACCATTTATAATGAAAACAAACATTAATAAGTAATATTTGGAGGAAATTGGACGTAGCTTTCTTTCTTTTACTACTTTCTGCTGTCAAAGGATGATGACGATCTCATGGAGTTTTGAAGCTGGATCATCTTAACTGGCCTCTTGGAAGCTGAGAATGTTCATTCAGGTGGCCTTGGCAGATGGAACCACATTTGCCTAGAACCAATCCACAGGTTTTGATCTTCTGTGGAGACAAAAGCAGAAACTCTTTTCCCAAGTAACATATTCTTATAAACAGATTTTAAAGTCAAGACACCTTTAAAATATAAGTATTGGTTTAACTTAGCAGCCTTAGCAATCAATTGTCTCGCTGCAATTAGCTCATTAAAAGTTAAAAAATTAAAAGAACACACAACAAACATAATCCAGACTCTTTGTTTATCTGCCATCTTTACGTGGCCTTTATCTTTATTCCTATTTCTCCTTTTTCAAGGGCTTTCTTCACCCTTTCTCTCTCTCTCTCTCTCTCTGAAGCCTATGCGTATTTTACATACATTGTACCCTGTTTAGAGGTTTTTGAGAGTCTAAATCTGTTTCATTGAGAATTCTTAATCATTTTCTAAGCCAAAGAGCTTTTAAAATGTTGGGATCACTTTAATTGCTGACTCCACCCCTTTTGGCGGCGTTTCAATATGGCGGAGGAGCCCGCACCACTTTGCCGCTGCCGGCAACCAGAGCAGACTCAGGAAATGCTGCTACCAGAAAAACCTTTTTTAACTCTGTTTCCTTTCTGTTCAGTATAAGCAGAAACCTTAAATCAATTACATTTATGCCAAGACTTTCGTGAAACGTATGAGTTTAAGCTGTGTGCCGCGAACGCGCCATTTTTAAATTCCAGCCTGAACACCTCACAGCCTATGTACCATAAATCAATTCAAATACTCAATTCAGAAAGCCACTTTTGGCTCTGTTTCAGTGATCTAGAATGCTCTTTAAGCTTTTTAAACTTTCTCAGGATTTATGCGGGTGTTTGGCCCACGTTGGGAAGGAGCCATATGTTGTAGGAAGTTTCCTGGCCCATTTGAGGCCAGAGGTTTTGACCTGCCTGGCTCATGACACAAACCTGGTCTGCGGTGGCTTTTGTCCCCCAAAGAAATGAATCACACGCTTATATCCTTTATACTGCTTGGCCCATGTCTCAAGCACATTACTAGCTAGCTCTTTCTTCTTAAATCAACCCATTTCCATTAATCTACTCACCACGTGGCTTGCAGCCCATGGCTCACCTGGATTCCTACATGCTTCTTCTTCAGGGGACAGATGAAGAGTGACTAACTCCACCCTCCTTCTACCTGGCTGCCTCTGATTCTCCACCCACTTCTATGGTGGCATGCATGGGCACAAACAGTTCTTTATTTACATCATACAGAAAACATTCTACCACATATCTTTGCAGGGTGAACAAGCCAGGGCAATGCTGGAGAGCTCACCTTGGTGGTGAAAATAGGGGAGCTGGTGGGCTGGCCAACCCTGCAACTACCCAGGCCCAGAACCAGAGTTACATGTTGACACACTCCAACATCTACTCCATCTGTGATCTGCTGGAGCAAGGTGGGGAGGGAGTCCCATCCCAGAGCTTTAGGATCTCTATAACACAGGGTAGCAATGGAATGTCCAGGAAGACTTCCAATGAGGGCCAGGTATCAATGGTAGAGATGAGACCAGGGGCCTGGAACCAGACCAGTGATTGTTTGTTTACATGCAGATGTTGATGTAAAATGTGTGGATGATGGATGGGAGTGAGTCACTCACTGTACATACTGCAGCTTCCACGAGAAGATTTTTCCTTCCTTTTGTTTTTACTTTTAAATTTTATTTTATTTTTGGGGGTGAGGGAGATGGGTAGGGTCAGGAGACATGATATGAAAGACATAAAGGACAAATAAAAAGAAATTTTAAAAAAAGAGCAATGAGTGCTCCTAATTACTGAGCCATCTCTTTAGTCCCTAAATATAATTTCTAAAGGCCCTAAAGAGTTAACAAGGTAATAAGAAATTGATGAGTGATTGTTTTTTGCCCTAACTACATTTGCTGGGTAGATGGAGTTGAGCTGGCTATGATTTCATAGAATTAGAATGGCTATGATAGAAGTCAAAGGCCAGGATTCATCCAGTGTGTGAAGAAGGCCCCCATTCCCTCTAAGAACCACTTTGTGAAGGTGAGACCATGGGAGAATCACTGAACACTAAGCAAAGTAGGAAAGATCAGAAGAGATGTGCTTGGTAGGCTAGCACCAGATAAGTGCCCAATGGGTACTTACAGATTTAAATAAAAAAGTTATCAAACTGTAGTTTCCCCAAACCCATTGAAAAAGGAAATCTGAACACTTAAACAGTCAGACTTGAGGATTTTGTACAGTGAATTTTTTTCAGGGCAGTAGGTGATGCAGTTGAAAACTACTAAACACTAGACAGAGAGGTACCATTAATTAGAGCAACTGCAGAGAAGTGTCACAAAGCGGGACATATCATAGTCAACTATACAAATTTTATTTGAATTAGTTTTAAGATATCTTTGGGAAATAAGAGATAATAAAAAGTTTCAACAGTACATTCAAAAAGGAGCAAAGAAGCCTTCTAGAAATGAGCAACAGAGGTAAAGAAAGCAATAGGTATGTGTGGTTGGTCAGACCAGCAGCAGAGGAAACAGAGCTGTATCAGTGAGTCATACAAGACTCCAAATGCAGAAAGGCAGAGAAAGAGAATACAAAGAGAGCAATTTTATTACATTTACCTTTATTTAGATATGTGTGTGTGTATATGTGTGTAGGTGTGCAAGTGCCTTGGTACACATGGGAAGTGCTTCCTTCCACATGGCTCTCGGGGACTGAACCCGGGTTGTCAGCCTTGGCAGTACCTTTTCCAGCAAAGCCATCATAGACAGCCTCATCATAGACCAGCCTCATAGACAGACTGTCAGAAGGGATCTCTTCCAAGAAATCTTCTTTTGAGAACTAACCTCAGAAGACTGCACCTTTGCCTCATTTCCAAAGTGTAGCAGGATGGTTTTTTTGAGCATCAACCCCCAAATTATGACACAGAGACTTATTAATTATGAAAACTTGGCCTTAGCTTCTGCTTGTTTCTAACTAGCTTTTATAACTTATGTGCCTACACACAGAAAATAAATAAATAAAATATATACATGTAATATTTTACATAAATATATTATAATATATAAAATTATATGAAAATTCAAGCCTTCCTACAATTTTTTTGACTGGTTTCTGATATTTCTGACCAGTGCATTTAAATGAGCACAACTGGCACTCTACTGTCATGGGTTCTCAGTTGTTTGGCACCAAGCCTTTCTCTCAAAATTCCCTTTTTTTTTTTTACCTAAACACCGATCTTACCTAGAATCCCAGCTCAAATGTCATCCCTTCTGTTGGGTCCTCTTTTGGGTGCTTCCTGCTGGAATCACCTTCTGCTTCTCCAGCACACATGATATGTCTTCATATACAGTGATCAGACCACACTGGCATCAGTACCCTCTTCCTTCAGACTCTGGGTCTGAGGACAAGGACATTGATCAGGCTCCACACAAACCTGGAGAATAATATTCCCTGTGGTCAGGCTTCCTGCTGGGTACTAAAACAACAGCAGCTCAGAAAGAGACTGGTCTCCACAGTTTACAATCTCCCCAAGAAGACAGACATTTGTAAGTTAATCGATTAGATGATCATTTGAAATCTGTTGCACTGAGTGCTAGAAAGAGACAACATTGAGTCCTAAAGGGCAGAAACAGGCTCCTGGGGAAAAGACGGTGACCCTCAGACAAGGAGTTGGTCTACTAAAAGAAGTTTCTTGCATGAGATAAAGGGAGTTGGTGATAGAGACCAGAAATAAAGCAAACAAACCAAGAAAAGAGTATTCAAGGTGAGGGGTGTGTATGTGAGGAGATCTCCAGGTGGATCATGGTGGGAAAGCAGCCTGCTTATCATGAAAGGGGAATTGTCACCCGAGATTGTTTACTTTCTGGTGTCACATAAACATTGACCTGGTTCCACGCAACAATGTTTTTTGTCTTTCATACAATGTTATTTGGAGTGTTAAATGTTGATTTAAAAGTGTTCCCCATGACTAAAGGAGAAAAAAAAAAAACAGTCAAAATTGACAGAAGTAGATGATTCATAAATGCTCTAGTAATATACCAATTTCATCCTGAACTCTTTGGAGAGCTCAATATCCTAAGCAAATGACTAACCACCAAGCAACGTATGATTTCTCAGAAGGCGATTTAAAAGCCTGGTCCCTGAGTAACAGGGCCCCAAATGCCTGACTTCCTGAGACTTGACTCAAGTCATGTGATATGAGCACAGAGGGAAGAAATAGGGGAATAAAGCACCCAGTTCTGTGATAGAAGCTCCAGAGCTGGAGGACTACTTGCTTCAGTTTCCCCAGAGGTCACCTCCATGCTGCACTTTAGGTGTGCACTTAGCCATGGAATGTGAACTGTATGTGTCCAAACAAGGCAGTCTCATGTTCAAGGGGTCACGTGGACATGGTGCTTTCCATAAACATGAGTCATGGAGAGAGAAGCAGAGAGGGTTGTGAAAAGAAGGGGAAAACCTAAAAATAACAGTTCCACTGAAGGGTGGACCTAGAGGCCCTGTTAGTGTCACACTTGGCCACCATCTCCATAAATTCCTCAGCTGAAGTAACAAGTGGATGAGGACTGTAGGCACTTCAGTAAGAACAAATACAACAGGTGTGTATGGAGGGGAAATCTCCAAGGCCTCCACATCACTGTCCATGACTGACTCCTAGCAATGTGAAGTCTGTAAAGACTCTGATCCCTAATAAATCAGAAGAACAGCTTACTAGACTACTGTTGATAACACACGTACAGATTGTCTGAGTTAGGATGCTGGTGTTTTAGTTCCTTTTTCATCTACCTTCTACTCCACAGGGGCAAGGGCCTTTTTTGTCCTGTTTCAGATTCATTCTCAATGTCTAGCATCCATAAATATTTGCTTAAGGAAAAATGGAAGGAATGTTTGTTGCTCAGTCCTCTCAGATTGCAAGAAGGCAACCAGAAATTGCCCTGGGCCAAGCAACCCGGAAGCAGGGATAGCAGAAGCTCAGCATGACTCCCAGTATTCTCTCTCACCAAGTTATTAGTATTACTCAGTATGGTTGTTCTGTTTGGCTTTGGGCCAAGAAGACACAAACTTAAGATTACTGTCATTAGGTTGGGGAGGATGGTATAAGATAGGGAGTCAACTTGGCTAGAGGTGGTAAGGACAAGACTTGCCTCTGAGGCTCTGCCCAGCACAGCCTCTAGGGCTGTGTACAACTTAGAGAGAGGTCTAAGACCTGCAGCAACAGCAGGGCTCTCCTACCACTGGTTCCACAGGCTTGACCTTGTGCAGACAGTGCTAGTCATTAACTAGGAGGTGATGTGTATGCTTTCTTGCATCTTATTTTCCCTTAATAGTCAGACAATCATTGACATCTGTCCATTGGCAAGGAGCCATAAAGAAGAGCATCCAAACACAGGAGAAAAGCCAGACTGGCAAGTGGGCTGGATGGGAAAGAAAAGCCAGATACTATGTTTCCAGTCCCCATG
>PVIH01018888.1:0-37080 GCA_004025045.1 Sigmodon hispidus
TTAGAAAGATTCTGGCTAGTTTCTTACAGCCAAAAGGAGTTTTTAATGAGTTGTGCCCAAGAAGAATTGGGTAAAAGCCAGGATTTTCAGCTTGAACAACTAGGTTAATGGAGGTGTCTCAGACTGAGTAACTGTAGCTTGAAAAAAAAATCCAGCTTGAAAAGGGAATGGGGGGGGGCTGGAGAGATGGCTCAGCGGTTAAGAGCACCGTCTGCTCTTCCAGAGGACCCGGGTTCGATTCCCAGCACCCACATGGCAGCTAACAACTGTCTGTAGTTCCAGTTCCAGGCAAAACACTAAGGGAAATAAATAAATAAATAAATAAAGTTTTTTTTTCTTTAAAAAAAAAGAAAAGGGAGTTGGGAACAGTGCTTCACTCTATCAGGCATGAACAGAGACATAGCTGCATATTCCATTATACCAGTTTTAACTCAGGTAAAATGGAGCTTAGGCATTCACATTTAGTCTTGATACTGTATGAACCTACTAAAAAGTGATTATAGGTAAAATGAATCAGGAAGATATTTAAAATATTATCTCTTTCTTGCAAGACGGAAATGACTTCTCATGGGCATTAGAATAGATGAAGGAATCTTAGTGTGACTCACAGAAGGAAACTAAGCAAGGGGAGAGCAAGCATCCACCTTCCATGTTTTTTACATAGGTTTCCAGAAAAGGGGGTGGCCCAGGTTAAACATAAATCTTTCTACCTCAGAGGATCTGAATTAAAACTGGGTATTGGCACTTCAAATGATTTAATTAAGAAAAATTCCCGGGGCTGGAGAGATGACTCAGAGGTTAAGAGCACTGACTGTTCTTCCCGTGGACCTGAGTTCAATTCCCAGCAAAACCACATGGTGGCTCACAACCATCTATGATGAGGTCTGGTGCCCTCTTCTGTAAAAAACTGTATGCATAATAAGTAAATAAATAAATCTTAAAAAAAAAAAAAAGAAAAATTCCCACCAGGCAATGGTACTGCATGCTTTTAATCCAAGCAGGCAGGAACAGATGCAGGCAGATCTCCATGAGCTCGAGGCCAGCCTGGTCTACAGAGTAGGTTCAAGGACAGCCAGGCCTACACAAATAAACCCTGTCTCACAAAACAAGAATGAGAGACAGAGAGAGACATCGAGATTTCTTACAGTGTACTTAGCCCTCAGCCACTTAGGTTTTTGTTAATTACAGATGGAGTCAAGTTGACAACCAAAAATAGCCATCAAGGTCTACCCCTTGTCAACTTGGTACACAATTATATTTCCTTATACTGTGCTTTATTGCCAAATGAAAGCATTAACCGGAACATAATTACTTGATAAAACTATCCCACAAACAATTGTAAACACATTATATATTTAACCAGGTCATAATTATACCTAGAATTATATAACTATCCCTTTTACAACTACAAAATGAATTATAAATTTTAGGATATATGACAATGTCCTTGAGAGACATTCTTTTAATATTTCAAACTTAAATATTTTAACCACTGATATTCTCTTAATTGGTATCCACAGTTGCCAACCTATCTACTTTGTTATTGAACTCCTCTGCTGAAGTCACCTAATGATGAACATTTACATGGGACACAGGTATCTTCATATCCTTCATTCATTTGGAGAGATCTAGCCCTGTACTTCTTCCCCAGATGTCTTCCTCACCAGCTTTCCACATACTCTTTCCAAGTCCCTGACCATCCAGCCAATCCATTGACTATAACCCATGAATTAGTGAACAATTTCATATCTGGCCACTTGTCCTAAACAAAATGTATCACCATATCTACTGGCTGAAATTCTGCTCACTGTGAAGATTTCCCTTAGCTGGTATCTTTCAGGGTTGCCCCAGAAAGGGGTTATAATGCTGCAGTTGTATGCTTCTGGGTAGTACCTGCATAATATCCAGAGCCATCAATAAACCAGGCCCTTGTCTTCATTTTCTCAGTTAACCAATCTTAGTTAACATTCCATGAGGTTATAAAGTGTATGCTTGGCAGCAGGCTGCATTATAACAGAAGTAGAAACCACAGACATTTGGGCAATGTCTCCATTGTGACTTTTTCATGCCTTCAGGATCTGCTCAGGCCAAATCACATATATACCACTTCATGTGATAATAGATGGCTGCTACTTTATGACTTGGTGGGTCAGCTAACACCCAGCTCATAATAAGCACCTCAGGTCACATGGTAACTTATTGGCACATTGTCAAATGTTCAGTTTCAGAAGAACAAATAGTACGTCAAGAGCTAGCTCTCAAATGGAGAATAGTTGTCTGTAGATGGCAGTAGAGCCTTTCTCCCAAATCCCTAAGGTCTCTTCTGTTATTCATCTGTAGGGGCCTGCCAAAGGCCCAAATAGCATCCCTATCTGTCACTGACACCTCAAGTACCATAAAGTCTGCTGGATCATATGGTCCAAGCAGTAGAGCAGCCTGCACAGCAGCCCACACCTGTTGAAGAACCGTCTCCTGTTCCAGGTCCTACACAAAGCTAGCAGTTTTCCAAGTCACTTGGTCTATGGGCTGGAGTAACATACCCAAATGAGGAATGTGCTGTCTCCAAAATCCAAATAGACCCACTAAACACTGTGCTTGCTTGATGGTGTGAGAGGCCAGGTGCAATATCTTATCTTTCACCTTAGAAGGAAGATATCTGCATGCCCCATGCATTCCTAAGAATTTCACTGAGATAGAAGGTCCTTGAATTCTGGTTGGATTTATTTCCCATCCTCTGATGTGAATATGTGCTACCAACAAGTCAAAAGCAGTTGCTACCTCCTGCTCACTTGGTCCAATCAGCATGATGTCATCACTATAGTGCACCAATGTGATATATTGTGGAAGAGACAGAGAAGCAAGATTCCTTCTACCTAAGTTGTGTCACAAAGATGGAGAGTCAATATATACTTGAGGTAAAACTGGGAAGATATACTGCTGCTGACCTCACCAACTAAAGCAACTTGCTTCTGGTGGTCCTTATGGACAGGTGCTTCAAAAAAGACATTTTCTAGATCACTAGCTGCATACCATGTACCAGGATATGTGTTAATCTGCTCAAATGAGGACACCACATCTGGTACAGCAGCTGCTCGGAGTCACTACCTGATTGAGGTTTTGATAGACAAGTGCCATTCTCCATGATCCATCTGTCTTTGGCAATGGCCAGATAGGAGAATTAAAGAGAGATGTGGTGGAGACCACCACCCTTGCATCTTTCTAGTCCTTTTAATCCAAGCAGGCAGGAACAGATGCAAGCAGATCTCCATGAGCTCGAGGCCAGCCTGGTCTACAGAGTAGGTTCCAGGACAGCCAGGCCTACACAAACAAACCCTGGTGACACTAATTTCTTCACTTCCTCGGGGGATGACATACTGTTTTTGATTCACTGTTTTCCTTGTCAGAAGCAACTCTAAAAGGTTCCCTTTATGTTTTCCAACCATAATAGGCCCCACTTCACAGGTCAAGGAACCAATGTGAGAATTCTGCTAACTCCTAGCATATTTCTCCCAATTATACATTATAAGACTTAAGAAATAACCACAGGATAAGTTTGGGGACCCACTGGACCTACTGTGAGTCAGACTTCAACCAAATCTTCATTAACCATGTGACCTCCATAAGCCCATATTTTGACTGGAGGGCTACACTGTTTCTTGGGATCTTCTGAAATCAGCATCAAATCAGAATCAGTATCCAACAGACCCAGAAAGTCTGGCTATTTCCTTTCCCCCAGTGTACAGTTATTCTTGTAAAAGGCTAGAGCTCCTTCTGGGGAAGGACTGGAGGAAGGCTAACAATAAAACTCTTGGGCATTTAATCCTTCCTCAGGGAAACCTAGCCATCCCTTCATTCAAGGGGCTCTGGGACAACAAATTGGCTCAAGTATGGATACTGGGAGGCAGAGTTTTTCTCCCCCACTTATACAGATCAAGCAAAAATTCAGCAGGCTTCTTATGTTTCATGCCTGGAAACACCATGGTTGATTAGCCAGTACCAAAGGGCCATATGAATCATTGCCAGTATAAAATTTACTCTGCCGTTACTGAACATTCCAGGTCAGACTATTGTGGACATTGTATTGTCTATGCTGCCCATTAGGATAACTAAAATCCCCTTGCCTTTGGCAGTGAATCAATGCTGACACCTGGCCCCTGCTACTTCGGGGACCAATTAAACCCATTGCACTTAATTCAGTCAACTGCGCACCAGTGGCTCCAACCCTAAGGTCTGGCGCAAGGAAAAGGGCAACAATGAAGCTCATGAGATGTGCTGGTGCCCACTCGCTGTTTTGTCTTACAGGATCAGTGAAGGGCATGTCTTCTGGGCCTTCCCATTTCGGAGGATTAGATTTGATAAAATGTGTCCACTCTACCATTGCAATTTCCATGAGTCTTAAAATTCCTTCATCAACACTAAGCCAAGGGATAGCAGGCATCTCCAACTACTTTTCATTAGGCCATCTTTTGGCAAATGCTTCAGCCAACCTTTCAAAAAACCTTTAGATACCCTTTTTAACTGTGTGAGCTTCTATATTAAAGCTAGAATCTCCAGAGGGCCCATACCAATAAACTCAGCCTGATGCAGTTTTATGTTCCTTACACCATGATCCCACATACTTAAATACATACCCAGACACAATCCTCAGACTTCTGCTTGAGTGAATTAGCAAAGTCATTAAGCTCTTTAATAGTGTAGTGCATCTCCTCGTGGACTACACTTTCTACCTCCCCTCTCAGAGCCTGATTAGTCTTAAGTCTGGCTATAGGTCTAGAGGCAACTATTTATGAACCCTGAGAGACAATATTGTCTTGCCTAACATCTCACTTCAGAGAAAGTCACTACTGGTTTAGCAATCAAGGATGAATTTCCTCAAAGCAGAAAAGGCAGTATTTCTAGGGGTGGAGGTGAGGGCACATCTGCTTAGGGTGGAGAGACTACTTCCTCGGATGAGATAAACCCTTGAGAATCTGAGGGTTCAAAGTTCTCACTTCAGTGGGATCCTCCCATAATCCTCATCTCAAGTTATAGAGCCCCATTCTTCTTCATCAATTAATGCCCCCATTTTAGCTGCCAACACTCCCTGAGGATGGGACTAGAACTTTTGCTGTAATTCAGCCAGTCTGATGATGACTTCACTTTGATTTCTGACAATTTGAGCTCCAGCTGCTGGAGAGAAGAATCCCTTCCAGGCGCATTTAGAAACCTTTAGTCTGTGCACATCTGGAGCCAGGCAACTTTATTGCTGAGTTCATTGTTGTCCTTCAGTGTATCTTGAGATCCTAGAAGGCAGTTCATTTTATCATGGAGCTTATTCTTTCTTTTTCTTTGTCAATTTATCGAGTGTTGCTAAGACAACCAACCAGTGCCATCATTTTCCATATTTTTTTCACATCAATTATTTTATTCTTTTGAGGTAGTTCAGTGTGAACTAGGTACAAGATAGCCCTGAGAATATTTTGTTCAATATATTTTATTTAAACATGTGTCTTCCCATGATAACATATTATTATTTAGACAAAACAGAGGGGATGCAAAATTTTAATCTAAGCTTTTTGGAATGTTCTGCTTCTTAAGAGAGGTTGAAATGTAGCATTTCTTTCTATTCAAACACACACAAACACACACAGAGACAGAGAGAAAGAGAGAGGATTTAATGCATGTAATATTGTATTGATATTTTAATGTTACTGCTTGTACAACAGAGTCAGTATACCATAGCTTAAGTCTAAATACAATTTGATGCTGCCCCAAATGATTCTGCTGTAAGATTCTTATACTCTTCTCTTGGAGAAGCTTCCACATGTAACTGAAACAGTCTTAAAATTTGGAATAATAATCAGATCCAGGTACCTTTTAGGAAACGTTTGTAGGGTAGGTCCTGAGGTGAAGATAATCAAGCTCTCTGAAATACAACTTTAAGAAGCTGATTAATAGACTTAAGCAATTAATTGAATTAATCACAGTTAATTGATCCTAAATTCTTTTTTTGTGTTCATGTTTTTTTATTAGATATATAGTACTTAAAATTATAAACAGAATGCACAATAGTTTAGTTACTGGTTTCATTTTCCATATTTTTCTACAAATTGTCTAAAGTTTCATATACTTAAAGACAATCCAATGAATTTGTCTTTGTTTGTAAAATAGTTCACACATCTCTGTAGTCTATGACCTTCTAGAAGAGGCTTCAATAAAGCCTATTGCAAATAACTTAAAACATTTATCCTGGAGCTTGAGTGATGGCTCAGCAGTTAAGAACATTGGTTGCTCTCCAGAGGTCCTGGGTATAATTCCCAGCAACCACAAGGTGGCTCACAACCATCTATGACTATAGTCCCATGGGTTCCGATGCCCTCTTCTGGTGAGCAAATGTATTTACAGAGGAAACACTCATATATTACAGAGGAAACACTCATATACATAAAGTACATAAATAAATATTCTAGTAATTTATTTAGGCTTTTTAAGACAGGATTTCTTTGTGTAGCCCTGGCTGTTCTAGCACTAGCTCTGTAAACCAGGCTGGAATCAAACTCAGTGATCCACCTGTCTCTACCTCCTAAGTGCAAGGATTAAAGTTGTGCACCACCACTGGCCATAAATAAATCTTTTAAAAGAAATTTTATCTTTATACTTCTGTTGCTTTAGGACAGTAGTTCTCAACCTGTGGGTTGTGATCTCTTTGGGTTTCATACCCAGTATCCTGCATATCACATGCTTATATTATAATCCCATAACAGTAGAAAAAGTACAGATACAAAGTACCATTAAATAATTTTATGGTTGGGGGGGTCATCACAATATGAGGAACTGTATTAAAGGGTTTCATTAAGAAGGTTGAGGGCTGGAGAGACAGCTCAGAGCACTGACAGTTCTTCCAGAGGTCCTGAGTTCAATTCCCAGCAACCACATATCAGTTTACAACCATCTAGAATGACATCTGGTGCCCTCCTCTGGCTGCAGACATATATGCAGGTGGAGCACTGTATACATAATAAATAAATAAATCTTTCTTTAAAAAAGAAAGTTGAGAACCACTGCTAGAACATATCTATATAGGGTTTATTGGAGTGATTTGCAGGCCGTGGTCAGCTAGTCCAACAACTGATGGTTATGAACAGAAAGCCCAAGAATCCAGTAGTTGTTCAGTCCATGAGGCTGAGTGTCTCAATCTATGTATCTCAGTATATGCTGGAATCCCAAAGAAGTAAGCTCCAATGCCAGTGAAGGAATGGATTTACATTCAAGGTAAGAACAAGCAGGCAATGAGCATAAACTTCCTTTTTCCATGTCCTTATACATGCTTCTTAGAGAAGGTGTGACCCAGATTAAAAATGTGTCTTCCAATCTCAAAAGATGTGGATTAAAACTGAGTCTTCTCACTTCAAATGATTTAAGAAAAACATCTCTGCCAGGCAGTGGTGGCACAAACCTTTAATATCCCAGCACTGGGGAGCCAGAGGCAGGTGGATCTCTGAGTTCTTTATTTTTATTTTTATTTATTTATTATGTATACAGTATACAGAAGAGGGTACCAGATGTCATCATAGATGGTTGTGAGCCATCATGTGGTTGCTGGGAATCGAACCCAGGTCCTCTGGAAGAACAATCAGTGCTCTTAACCTCTGAGCCATCTCTCCAGCCCCTGAGTTTTTTGTTGTTGTTGTTGTTGTTGTTTTGTTTTTTGTTTTTTGTCATACTTCTCTGAAAATCATCTCCAAGGTTTTGATTTATAGATGAGACAACAAACTAGATCAAAGTGAAGGAGAAAAAACCCTGAAAGGACACCATACCAATAACTGTCACAAGGCATTTAGTATGGAATTTTTGTAAGCATTTTTTTAAACAGCAATTTGGGTTTACCTAAAAATTCCCATAAAGTACAAAGTCCCCATATACCCTAGATTCCCTCTAGTTTTTCCTACAAGCAACAATTACCAATATGTGGCACATTTGTTGCAACTGATAAGTTGACAGTAATAAATTGGGATTCGCTGTTTTGTACAATTTATGAACCCTGACAAATACATAAGGACAATATGATACAGAATGGTTTCCTCCAGCCAGCCCCTCCATCTGTTCATTCCTTCTTCCTTATCTCCCGCTCAGTTCTCTGGCATGTACTCTTCTTTTGAAAAATGTCATCTAATTAGTGTCATACTGTAGAATAACATTTCTTTTTGTGGGCCTGGACAGAGAGGGGTCTCCTTCTGCATAGGCATCAATGTAAGAAAAGCCACCCTTATCTCTGGAGCACCTAGTTAAGTCTTTCCCTTAAAGACGTAAGACTTGAGTCTTTGGGGTAAAAGATTTGCTGAGTTTCCATATATTTCCCCAAGGACCATCTTATCTCTCTTTATAGCCAAAATTTGTTAAGTTCCCATTCATTTCTTGGCCCTATTCCAAACTGCTGTCTGTCCTCTTCATTCTACGAGAACAGTTCTTGTTAATGTCCCCATGCAAAATGTCTTAGAAAAGCTAATGGGGGAGGGGACTGGACAGAAGGCTCAGCGGTTGGGAGCAACTGACTGTTCTTCTTGAGGACCTGAGTTCAATTCCCAGCATCCACATGATCCACATGGCAGCTAACAACTGTCTGTAATTCCAAGATCTGACACCCTTACACAGTTATGCATGCAGGCAAAACACAAATTCACAGAAAAAATATTTTAAAAAAAAAGGAAAAATGTTTTTAAGAAAGAAAAGATAATGGACGAGTTCTCTGGTCATCTTACTTGATTATAAAGACAATCTGTGGCACTGCTTACTACTTCCTTTTTTGGAACACTCTTTCCTTTCTCCAGAGAGCACAACCACCCCTGCCTCTTTAGAGATTCTTTTCAGTGTCTAGTTTCTTTTCAAGTTGACAAAAGCAAAAACCACTTGAGATGAGGAAACCTCTATTGAGAATTAAGGTTGGCCTATGGGCAAGCCTGTGGTACATTTTCTTAATGAATGATTGATATGTGAAGAACCACCCCGTGCTATAAGAAAGCAGGCAGAGCTAGCAAGTCATGGGGAGCAAGCCAGTAAACAGCATTCCTCCATGGACTGTGCATCAGCTCCTGTCTTGAGTTTCTGCTGTCTTCCTTCGATGCCGGGCTGTGGTGTCAAAATGAAAAGGAAATAAACTCTTTCCACCTCAAGTGGAACTATGGTTGTGGTGTTTTATCACAGCATTAGAAACCCTAACTAAGACAGCTTTTTTTAAAAAAAATATTTATTTGCCTTGGTGTTTGCCTGGAACTGGAATTACAGACAGTTGTTAGCTGCCATAGGAGTGCTGGGAATTGAACTCAGGTCTTCTGGAAGAGCAGTCAGTGCTCTCAACCGCTGAGCCATCTCTCCAGCCCCACTAAGACAGTTTTTATAAAAATGTTTATTTTCTTCTCACTGTATATTCTGCATAGACAAACTTAAAGGCTTTAAATTTCATTATGTATGAAGCCTTCCAACTTGATTTCATGATCTGCCTATATCATCAGTGCAAATGCTCACATGATATCTCTACCAGAATTATCTACAAAATTTTCAAATTCACCAAATTTAAAAACAAGCTCATGATCACTACCTCACCCAGCCCCCAAAGATCTAATGTCAAATGGTCATACAGATTTTTACACAAGATTGTACATTATGAAAGACAGACTGGAGAGGTTAGTTAAATGCTCTGTGCAGTGTTGAGTGGGATAGTGAATTTGAGGTAGACTGTGGCGCAGGTGTATTAATATTGCTTTACCTTGAGTGTTCTACCAGTCTGAAAAGATGGGCATGTGAAAGATATTTAGAATCTTACTATAAATAATTAATTTTAATGGTCTATTTAGAGACAGTATTTTACTACTTCATGTTAGATGGAGAAATTTAGCCACCATATAGGTTACTTTAGTCCTGCAATATTCTCTAGCATTTCTGACACCAAATATGTAGATTTTTGTAATTAAAAGAAAGTAAAGATATAATGGAATTTCTAGTAAGTACTTCTCATTGCTATGACCAGATTCCTGGCAAGATGCAGCTTAAGGGAGGAAAGGTTTATTTTGGCTTACAGTCCAAGGGGACCATTCCGAGGCAGGTATAACAATAGGATCACTTTCTGTCTTTGACAACTGAAGGCTGCCTGCTCACATCCTAATAAGTCAGGAAAGAGACCTAGGGTGATACTGGAGCTAAATTGGCTTCTCCTCTTCCCCTTTTTATTTGGGTCAAGACTCCAGGCCATAGATAATGTCCCACACATTCAGAAACAGTCCTTTCTTCTTTATTCATCTTCACTCTGGAATCCCTCATAGACACTGGAATGTATGCTTTAGTGATATCCCAGGTGTTTCTTATTTAGCTTGTCACTTGAAATGAACCATCATAATTTCTGAATTTATGGGACTGGAAAGTAATAGTATTGGCTGTCAACTTGATTGGATCTGTAATCAACTATGAAATATATGACTCTTAGTTGTTCCAGAGTGGATATCAATTTCTAGTAGTGACCCAGATATAATGTGGTGCTGCTGTTGCTTGTCTGCCTTTGCTCCTTGCTGATCAGTGCATCTACTCTGTTGCTACTGCTGCTGCTACCACCACCTTCCCTGATATCAGAACACATCTTCTTCAGCCTTCTAGCATAAACTGAAGACTAACACTCTGGAAGAATCCTCCAGGCTTCAGCACCAGATTGGGACTGCAGAGGTACTTGTGGCTTGAGCAACTATTGGATTCTCAATCTTCCCAATATCCAGCCAGACTAACTGGTCCATATAGTGTAAGCCAACCCCTTTTCAAAATATATTCTCATTCTATTGGTTCTGTTTCTCTAGAGAATCCTTACTAATATAAGGAGTTGTACCTGTCACATAATTATATAGCCCTTGGTATAGCTGATTAAAGTCTATCTTTTGCTGTGTATCTGTATGCTCCATAAGTATAAAAAATCATGCCTTTTGCCTACTATTACACCTTCAGTATTAACACAATGCATGAAATGTGGGAGGCTTTCAATAAATCTTTATTGCCAAAAAACCACAACTGAATGAGTCATCTGTGTCTCCTGGTATGATACTATGCACTCATCTAGTCAGGTTTTAGCCTTATCCTTTACCTAAACATGTTTGCCCTCTTAAGTTGAAGAAGTGAAATTAGGCAAACCTGTCTTGAGAGTAACACTGAGCATATTTTCAGACTGTTTTGTTAGGTATGCGTGATATAGACAGAACCCTTTTTGTTCCCAGATGAGCTACCTGTTACTTTATCTTTCTTTTAAAACATTTTCTCATTCTTCATTTTGATCTTTTCCTGGTCTTTCTGTTCTGTCAAATAATTTCAAATTTTTATGTATTTTCTTTTTTAAAAACTTTATTTATTTATTATTTATTTATTTGCCTTGGTATTTGCCTGGAACTGGAATTACAGACAGTTGTTAGCTGCCATGTGGGTGCTGGGAATCGAACCCGGGTCCTCTGGAAGAGCAGACGGTGCTCTCAACCGCTGAGCCATCTCTCCAGCCCCTTTTATGTATTTTCAAAATCAGAACATAAAACATAATAGATGCAAGTGAAACATTTGAATATATAATGTTTGGAAGGCTACTAGAAAAAGTGCCAGAATCTTTCCATGATTGTAATACCTAGAATTTCAAAGTATAATTAACCTCCCAGGTCATTATCATGTAGCTCTGCATCTGCATATTTTCCTTTTGGTTCATGAGTTATGTTGGACACACCCAACAAAGAGAGTGCTTATGATCCAAGCTCTAAAAATTGTGAAGTCCTGGATTCTGGGCAAATGTTTTGTCCTTCCATTGAGAATCACCACTGAAGCACTGTCTGAAAAATAAAAATGGGAAAATTGTATGACCACTTACTCAAGCAGACAAAACATTTCTATATCAGTTCACACACTCTGATGTATTCCACTGGGATACAAGAAATCATGCATTCAGGGGGCTGGAGGGATGGCTCAGAGGTTAAGAGCACTGACTTCCAGTGCTGTTCTTCCAGAGGACCTGAGTTCAATTCCCAGCAAAACCACATGGTGGCTCACAACCATCTATGATGAGGTCTGGTGCCCTCTTCATACAAAACTGTATGCATAATAAATAAATAAATCTTTTTTTAAAAAAAAAAAAAAAGAAAGAAATCATGCATTCAAATTCTAGCTCTGCTTCTACTCCGAGGTGGTGTGATGGCTATCCTTGGTTCTCAACTTGACTCCATATAGAATTAACTAAAACTCAACTAGCTGGGTACACCAGTGAGGGATTTTTTTTTCTTAATCAAATCGTTTGAAGTAGAAAGACCCACTTTTAGTCTGGATCTTTTGAGATGGGAAGATCCACCTTTAATCTAGGCCATCCCCCTCTGTTAGAAGCTTGTATAAGGACATGGAAGAAGGAAGGTTTGGTTCTTTGCTTTCTTGCTCTCACCTTACTAGCAAGTCCATTCCTTCCCTGGCATTAGAGCCTACTTTTTGAGATTCCAACATACACTGATGACTGCTGAGACATCCAGCCTCACAGATTGAACAACTATTCTTGGACCTCCCAATTGGTGGCCATTGTTGGACTAACTGGACCACAGTCTCTAATCCACTCTAATAAATACTTTTTCTATATACACAGAGAGAGATTCTTTCTATAAGTTCTATCCTTAGAGAACCCTAACTAATACAGGTGGGTTCTGCCTAACTCATTTGATTGCTCGGTAGTCATCTGCAATCATTTCATATAGTATAGGAATAGTTTTTCTGGGCTTACAAAATATTTCCATTTTTTCTGTTGCCTTAAATACTTTTTCAGTATTATTGGCAAGGTAAATAAATACCTATATTTAGTGTGTGTATGTAAAGATATGATTGTATTTGAGAAAGAAGTTTAAAATCCTAGCAAATGCACACATACACATACATGATAATTATATTCCATTAACAAAGTTATAGAATATATTTAGCAATAGCCCAGAGCCAAGTGTATTATAACATTAGCTTCAAATTGATTAAGTAAAAGTTTTCCTGTATCACATTCCTGTAGAACTTCTTGCTAATAAATAAAAAAAGCCTGGGGGCTGGAGAGATGGCTCAGTGGTTGAGAGTACTGACTGTTCTTCCAGAGGACCTGAGTTCATTTCCCATCATCCACAAGGCAGCTAACAACTGTCTGTAATTCCAAGATCTGACACCCTTACACAGTTATACATGCAGGCGAAACAATTCACATAAAATAAAAATAAATATTAAAAAACAAAAGCCTGGAAAAGGTGTTAGCTGAGAGCGATGATCAACAAGAGACAGTGGGGTTTATAAGACTACCTGACCCAGCTGTGCCACAGCCAATTAAGTCGAGAGACAGGTGCTGAGACAAAGAAGCTGACTTTATTTTATTTTAAAAGACTGCTACCGAACACCATGGTCCACTTTGATAATCCCAACATTAGGCAGGATCAGAGGTTCAAGTTTGTCTTCAGCTACATAGGGAGTTCAAGGCCAATTTGGGCATGACTCAAAACAGAACAAAACACCAAAGAATGGGGTTCAAGAGGTTCCTCAATGGCTAAGGGCACTTACTGTTCTTACAGTAAACTCCGATTCAGTTCTGGTTCACAACCACCTGTAAGTCCAGCTCCAGGCCTCTGCAGTATGTGCACCTGCACTCATGTGTGACAGACCCCCACAGAGGCTCATACACATATCTTTTTAAGTCTTAAGAAATAAAACCAAAAGAGGGGGCAGAAAAGCCCTACAGAAGAAGCAGTTAGAAGTCTGTTGTAAAAGATTCTGGCCCTGACTTTCTTGGCCTGGACCAGAGGTTTGATCCTACTCTCAGCCCCGCTTAGCATCAAATAATCACACGCACGCTTATATTATTTTATGCTGATTGTCCTACAACCCAGGCATATAACTTGCTAGCTCTTTAGGCTTAAACTAACCCATCTTTCTTATCCTGTTTGACCATGTGGCTCAGAAAAGTCTTAGAGCAGCATTTCAGCTTCTTTCCTCTGTGTCTGCTGCTGTCTCCTCATCGTGTCTTGTGTCTACTCTGAGATGTTCCTGAGGTTTCTTAGCCGTGTAGCCCCACCCACACTTCCTGTTTGCCTTTGGCCCATCAGCTTTTTATTAAACCCATAAGTGGGATAAATATTTGCACCATTACCAGCATAATCCTACTACAGAAGTCAGTTAGTGTGCTTTCTAACTGAGCTTGATGGCTCATACCTATAATTCCAGCATTTGGGAGCTGTGAGGATGACTGACAGTGTGAGACAAGCCCAGGCTACATATTAGTGAGTTCAGGCCAGGTTTAAAAGTAAGGCCATTTTTCAAGAAGAAGCAAACAAACAAAAGAGAATGAAACACCACACATAATAAACAAAAACAAAGTTGGTCTTCTTTCCTTGGTGAATGGTGGTAAAGGAAGAGGCATTTTGTGTTGATGCTTTATTTTTTGGGAAAAAAATAAGACCAAGATGTTATTTCTATGTTTCAAGATACGGGCATTAAAGTTGGTTACCTCCAATTAGCACTGTCTGGACCCCTCCCCCATGGTTTCTATAATTCAAACCATTCCACTAGTTAAGATGGCCATATTAAGCTGTACAGTAACAGACTATGTGCTCCTTGCCACTTAACTATCTAAATAGGTTGTTTAAAGATGTGTTTTGAGTTTCATAATATTACTGATAAGCTATCACATTTTAGCAAGCATTTCTCTTCTAGAACAAACTTTAACAAATGTTTTAATATAATATTTTTCTCTTCTCAAACACACATTCTACACATGTGCCTTAGGTATGGAGGATGAGAATGACAATCTTTTTTATTTTTGTTGTTCTGGGTGTTTCAAAGCAGGGTTTCTCTGTATAATAGCCCTGGCTATCCTGGAACTTACTATGTAGACCAGGCTGGCTTCCAATACACAGAGACCCTCCTGCCTCTGCCTCCCTTGGAGAATGATAATCTTATCTGGCCACAGCCTGACTACCTTGAGTAAAGAAAACAATACCTCTGTTTAGAATGCTTCTGAGCTTCTTGATGAGTGTATGTGTTGGTAGTTTAAATGGGAGCAGAGACATGGAAGGAAGTGCAAAAAAAACCCCAATATTTCCTAATCAAATAGTATAAGCTCATTTTGTCTTCTCCAAAATCCTATGAGATATGGGTCTTAGAATCTTCTTTCTCTTTATGCAGATGAAAAAATGGAAACTCAGAACAAGTAAAGCAACTTACCCAAGATCAAACAGACAGAAAGTGAAATTTCAAGCCATATCCTTCTAAATGTAAAGTCTTTGTTATTTCTACTGTACTCCTTGGCATGAACAGTGAATTATGGGTAAGTGCTTATGAACAAGGATTCCAACTAAGATGAAAAGTTGCAATTTGGGGTCTTAGCTTCATTATCCTACTGCCTGATGTAGTTTTGAGATTAAAAGAGTTAACACAAGGCTGTAACCTCATGTTCCCAGAATATTTCCTGTTCCGTCTTACTGCTTTGGGTCCCTCATTGTCTGCTCTTAAGAATTGCCCTGGGGGGGCTGGAGAGATGGCTCAGAGGTTAAGAGCACTGACTGTTCTTCCAGAGGACCTGAGTTCAATTCCCAGCAAAACCACATGGTGGCTCACAACCATCTATGATGAGGTCTGGTGCCCTCTTCTGTAAAACTGTATGCATAATAAATAAATAAATCTTAAAAAAAAAAAAGAATTGCCCTGGGGACAGAGTGGGATTTAGTTAAAGATATTAAGCTCTGTCCTTATGGCCTGCAATGAAACTTAAAATTTATTTAATAGATGAGCTTATCCGATTGGCTTTTCTGGAAAAAAAAAAATTTGTCAGACATATTTGACTTCATTTTAAACTATTGCTTATCTTCTTTAGAAAAGTACTGGTTGAGAATTTCATATATCAATATAATGTGTTTTGATCAAAACTACCTCCAGCTCCCTCCCCTCCCTGTCCAACTCCTATACTCTTCCCCTACTTTTCCCTCCCAACTTCATGAACTCTTTTTGTTCTGTTTTGTTGAGACAGTAGCTCACTGTAAAGCCCTATCAGGTGTAAAACTCACAATGTAGGTCTGGCTGGCCTAGAACTCATAATTATCTGCCTGTCTCTGCCTTCTGAGTGCTGAGATTAAAAATGTATACCACCACACCCAACCATTTATTCCTTTTATTTTTATATTCTATTGAAAAATATTCAAGGGGCTGGAGAGATGGCTCAGAGGTTAAGAGCACCGTCTGCTCTTCCAGAAGACCCGGGTTCGATTCCCAGCACCCACATGGCAGCTAACAACTGTCTGTAGTTCCAGTTCCAGGCAAACACCAAGGCAAATAAATAAATAAATAAATAAAGTTTTTTAAAAAAAGAAAAATATTCAAGAATTAAGTATTTCGGAATACATGTAACAAAAGAAGTGAAAGACCTCAGTAGCATCAAGATATAGAAAAAGGAAATCACAGAAGATACTAGATGATAAAAAAGATATTCCATGCTCTTAGATTGACAGAATTAATATTGGGAAAATGGCCATGCTACCAAAATTAACTTACAGGCTTAATGCAGTAACCTGTCAACATTCCTATGTCATATGACTCACGGGTTCAGAAAAAAAATAGTACCAGAATCTATATGGAATCAGCAAAGACTATGACTAGCCAAAGAAATCCTAAAGAGTGAAGACATTATTGGGAGTGTTATAATAACCAACTTCAAGTTCTAATACAGAGCTAGAGTGATACTCAAGTCTGGTACTGACATGAAATAAAAAGGAACAAAATGGAACATAGTAGAGGCCGGTAAATTAAAACAGTAAGCTATGCCCAAAAGCATACATTGGAAAAAGATAACAAATGGTGCAGGCAAAACTCCTTTCTCCCCCCATAAGAGAGTGGCTGGAGAAATTAAGAACAGTATTAAGAATACTGACTGTTCTTCCAGAGGTCCTGAGTTCAATTCTCAGCAACCACATGGTGGCTCACAACCATCTATGATGACCCTCTTCTGTATACTGTACACATAATACATAAATAAATAGATCTTAAAAACAAAAACAAAAACCCACAGAGGTCCTGAGTTCAATTCCCAGCATCCACACGGTGGCGCACAACTCCAGTTCCAGGAGACTCAACACCCTCAAACAAGCATACATGCAGACAAAACACCAATGTACATGAAATATGAATTTAAAAAAAACAGATTGATCCTTTAATTCAGTGAGATCATCTGGATCCATTTAATAAATAGATAAAAACAAAACCTGAGACTGAAACTTCTAGAAAAAAATAAAAAGTGTACCTTTCAAGACATTGGGATAGGCAAGATCTTTTAGAACAGAAGAACAGCAATAGGCCAGGAACTAACCCAAAGTATCAACAAATGAGAGTACATGAGAATAAATACTTTCTGTACAATAAAGGAAACAGTGAGCAAAGCAAACAGCATACTGATTATGTATTTACTCGCTGTACTTCAGACAAGGGACTAATTTTACAAAGTCCAGAATTTACACACAAAAAAATTAGAGATTAAAAACCGGGGGCTGGAGAGATGGCTCAGAGGTTGAGAGCACCGTCTGCTCTTCCAGAGGACCCGGGTTCGATTCCCAGCACCCACATGGCAGCTAACAACTGTCTGTAGTTCCAGTTCCAGGCAAACACCAAGGCAAATAAATAAAGTTTAAAAAAAAAAAATTAAAAACCAAGGAAATAAAACTGCCAGTCAAGAAATGCTCAAAGGAACTTAATAGATAATTTTCTTTTTAAAAAAAGAAAGAAAGAAATACAAATAGCCAATAACTTTTTAAAAGTGTTCAGAGAAAGTCAAATTAAATTACTTTGATATAGTGTCTCACCTCATCCCAGTCAGAATGACCATCATCAAGAAGTCTGACAACCCCAGATGTAGAAAGAAAGAACCCTTATGTCCTGTCAGTGGGGATTCAAATTAATGCAGCCATTGTGGAAACCAGTTTGGAGATTTTTCAACAATTAAAAATAGGGGCTGGAGAGATGGTTCAGAAGTTAAGATCACTGACTGTTCTTCCAGAGGTCCTAAGTTCAATTTCCAGCGACCACATGGTGGCTCACAACCATCTATAATGACATCTAGTACACTCTTCCATATATGTATACATAATAAATAAATAAATCTTTAAAAAATTAAAAATAGAAGTAGCACATATGAGCCAGCTATTTTATTTATGGGAATATACCCAAAGAACTCCACACCTAGTTATAGAGGTAAATGCACCCCTACAATTCCTGCTGCTTTATTACTTTAGCAAAGACCTGGAATCAACCTAGATGGCCATCAACAAATAATGAAAATTTGCTGCATTATTTAAAAAGATATCTGAGTGAGGTGGCACATACCTTCAATCCCAGTAGTTGGGCAGCAGAGGCAGGTGGATCTCTGAGTTCGAGGCCAGCCTGGTCTACAGAGTGAGTTCCAGCATAGGTGGTAATATTACACAGACAAACCCTGTATTGCTAAAAACATGGAATACTAAATGCACTCACAAAATTTTCAGGAAAATGTGTGGAGTTGGAATGTATACTATTAACCAAAATCACACAGTGTCAGAAATAAAATAAACAGATGTTTCCCTTACATGTATAACCTAGTCAATAGTACATACATATAAACAAATGTACACTATAACATGGAAAGAAGAACAAGGCAAGTTACATATTAGGAGATGAGGAACGACTGCAGATAATGGATTCAAGTTCTGAAAGAAGATCGAAAGTTAAACTGTCTTTCTAGTTCTAACTGTATTCCAGATGTTTTGAGGTTGGTGTTGGATAACTGCAAAAAAAAAAAAAAAAAAATCCAATAGTGAAAGTGTAAAATCTCTGTGTTCTTTTTAAATCCATTGAGTTAGTTCACTTAGTGCTGCCAGTATGTGCATGAGTGCATAGCCACCCACTGGAACATAAGTAGCCGTCCAGGGCCCATATCCAAAGAAAACTGACTCCTTCCCACAGAAGCCATCAGTTGCCAGTGGAATGTCAGTTAATACAGATGCTCTGACATGGTCAAAGTGTAGAGAATAAGAGACTCAGGAGTGTTCCGGCCTAAATTAGACGTCTGCATCACAACCCTTCTTCCCAGGGCTCTGAGGTGACCTCAGACAGCTCATAAAGACCAAGAACTAGTGACAGTAGAGGATTGGTTGGCAATCATTTTTCTTTATTTTTTAAATTTATTTTTTTATTTTATGTGAATTGGTGTTTTGCCTGCATGTATAACTGTGTAAGGGTGTCAGATCTTGGAACTACAGACAGTAGTTAGCTGCCATGTGGATGCTGGGAATTGAACTCAGGACCTCTGGAAGAACAGTCAGTGCTCTTAACTGCTGAGCCATCTCTCCAGCCTGGCAATCATTTTTCTAACATGGCAGGGCTGTCTGTTGTACACAGTCTCAGTGACTGGTGACTGCATGCGCAAGTCTCGCACAAGAGGATGGATGCAAATTATGAGAGAAGACATAAAGCTAACTTTTCTTCTAGTTCTAACTCTATTATGGACTTTTGGGTCTTATAAACATTGTTACTGCTAGATCAGGATTAATCTAGGTGGCATAAAAATAAAAGAAAATAAAACAACCTTCAACAGGAGTAGATTGTCCTTTAATCAGAACAGTGAGAGGTGACAGTCTCTCTGTGGCAATAGGGACCATGCTTATGTGGCACATGAAGCTTGGGAATTTTGTGTACGTGCAGAGAAAGTTCTCGGCTGGAAGAGTCCATCTGTGGGGCTATTGCCACCTCCTCAGGCTCCCAAGGTCTCAGAGCTGTAATTAGCAGCGGAGGTTTGGGTAGCCTTATCAGGAGTGAAAGTTCTTGAGGGGAAGGAAGATTGCTTGGTTTATGAAACCAGACCAGCCTTTGGGCGCTCCAGTCAGGATCCTCCCAGAACCTAGAGGCCTGCAGATGCTATCAGTGTGTCCTTAGTCAGTGTGTCCTTGGTGTAGGAGGCTCCACAGCTTTAGCTTCCTTATCAGTAGCTTCCAGGATCCTGGCAGTCTGCAGATGTTAGCAGCTATCAGCATCCCTGCCCTGGTTTCTTAACCAGCCTTAGGCTTTGGGGCCATTTAGCTATAATAAACATCTTTCCAGAACAGCTGTGGAAAATTACACAGAATTGGACTGTCATGAGTGCCCTGTACCAGAAATATACATGGACATGTTTGTGTATTGCCAAGGTGTCATAATTTTTTTAAAGAGTATCTTTTTGTAGTTTCTTAAATATTTATTTTTATTTAATGTGAATTGGAGTTTTGCCTGCATGTACAACTGTGCAAGGGTACCTGGAACTACAGACAGTTGTTAGCTGCCATGTGGATGCTGGGAATCAAACCCAGGTCCTCCGGAAGAACAGTGAGCGCTCCCATCCACTGAGCCATCTTTCCAGCCCCAGAATTTGTTGAATAAAAATTATTTTCAAGATATATCATTAACTTTGTCAAGTAATCCCAATTTCCCTTGAGGTCTGGCTGTTAGAAAACACAGGTTTTTTGATTTAACTTTACTTACTCCTGTTAATTCTTAGATCAAACATCACACAAATTATTTCTGTATGTGTAAATTGCAGACTGGCTCCAAAGGGTTAAAAGCCACAAAAATGTCTGGGAGCTCAAAGTAGGCTTACTGAAGGCAGAAAGGTACAGACACCATGTCTAGGGGAGGCTTCTGCAGTACATAAACAGCTTTGTTGCAGATACTGTAAAGTCCAGCCACAAGGTCATAGGATTGAGCCAAACCCAGGACTGACTTGAGATAAAGGATGGCATCGAGACAGCAGTTGGGGTAGGCCAGGCTAGGAATGGAGATTGAGCTAAACTGAAGCTCTTGAGGCAATAGAATTCTCTGCCTGACCTTTGATACACAAATTGGGTTCTTAGTTGATGGTCTGGTGCGGCTGCCAGTCTCCATGCTACGTGTCTTCTTTTGTTGTGCTGTATATTAGCCACACGAATTTTCATTCAGATGTAGGTTACACACTAGCCACAGTCCTTGCCTTCCTCCTTACCCTTCTCACCATCCCCTCACCTTTTTGTCATACTAGACAGTATCACTTCTACCTTCATGTCACATATGCATGCATACATATACATACATACATGCTTTTTTATTAATGGGCTCAGTTCACTTTTATTTTCCGTATAAAACCCTTATGTGGTGGCCACAGCTGGAGCCTGGGTCCTCTGAACAGAGACTCTGGTGTGGGCTTTCACAAGATGGCCAGTGAATTCCTGATAAGGAGACTTGGTAAACACAGTCTCTTTCCAGAGGTCAGGGGTCCGGTAGCTATAGGTCTTAGAGATGACATCAAAGGTGGCCTTGGCAAAGTTGCCCAGGGTGGCAGTGCAGCCCCTGGCTGATGTGTAGCAGTCATCAATACCTGCCATCATCAATAGCTTCTTGGGCACAGGAGCAGAGACGATGCCAGTGCCTCTGACAGAGCCACAAGGGCCTGTCATTTTACATGGAACAGTATGGGGCTTACCGATCTTGTTCCCCCAGTAGCCTCTCCACACAGGGACAATGGAAAGTTTGGCCAAGATGATGGCACCTCGGGTGGCAGTGGCTACCTCCTTGGAACATAATGGCTGGAAAAAAATCCTTTGGGCATATATGCCACATTTTCTTTGTTAATCCTTGGGTACTGGGAACTTAAGTTGATTCCATTACTTATCTATTGTAGCTATAGTAAACATCAGTGTCACAAGCATTACATTACATTTAGTAAATTTACATCCAGTAAATCTTGAACCAAATTTCATCTTGACTCAGGATTGCTTTGGCTATCCTTTTGTGCTTCCATATGAATTTTAAGATTGTCACTTGTGGGAAGGCTATTCTAAGGATGTTGATGAGCATTGCACTGAGTAAAGTACTTTGGCAATATAGCCATTTTTCACTTAGTGATTCTTCAAATTCATCAACAGAGGATACCTTTGTATCTTCAGTTCTTTTCTTCACTGTTTCCAAGTGTTCATCATGGAGGTCTTTGCCTTCCATGCTTAGGTTCACTGGCAGGTCCATTTTGAGGAAATTATAAATAGTATTGCTTCCCACGTTTTCTCCACAGCTTGTTTGTCATTTGGTGCATATGAAGGCTACTCATTTTTTATATTAACTTTGTATCTACTGGTTTGCTGAAAGTGTTCATCAACTCTAGCAGTTTTGTTTTGTTTTTTGATTTTTTTTGAGAGTGAGAGGCTTTAGGGTCTTTTATGTATTGAATCTTATCATCTACATAGGATTTTTTTCTCTTCATGGAATCCATGTAAGAGTGTTGCATCTTTCTTAGGTCTGATGTGTTTGATAAGTCCTTAGGCCTAGTTTTTCTCAAACAGTTTGAATATATCTGCATGGCGATTTAGTACGTTTAACCTACATTAATCTATGGATCTACATTAGTAAGTTTCCAGGATGGTTCCATTTTTTAAAATTTACTTATTTTATTGATGCTTTTCCTACAAGTATATCTATGTGAGATTATCAACTTTGGAGTTACAGACAGTTGCCATGTGGGTGCTGGGAATTGAACCTGAGTCCTCTGGAAAAACAGTCAGTGCTCCGAACCACTGAGCCATCTGTCCAGCCCCAGATGGTAGCATTTGACTTAGAGGAAGAAATCATTTCTCAATGTGGTACTGCTGGCTAATGTTGATGCTTATGTGTGCAATAGAATGTGCTCCTCCTGCCTTTGCATTGGCAGCAAAATGTACCATTCAAATTCTGCTTGTCACGTGGAGTTGCCCATTGTTTGCATGCTTCAGTTATTTAGAGCAAGAACAAGTTGATTTCAGTTTAGGGTGAGTGTGCTTTATGAGTGTTGTTTTTATAGACTGGGAACAATATTGATACAGAAGCACAAAAGTCCACTGCTTACTCCCAGTCTTATAAAAAACAAACAAACAAATAAAAAACCAGAAGCTACACATTAGGAAAGAAAAGTAGGTTTCTTTATGGTTTGGGCCAGAACTAGAGTGAAAACTTAATTTCCTTTTCTCCTATCTCAGCATTACAACAATTTCTCTCACTCTAACAACAGCTTGAAAGTATCTCTATGTTTAGCTGTGAGCTAAGTTATTAGAAGTGTTAAAAATCCATTCCTGATGCAGTGAGTAGGTCTTCTGACATTAGAGCTTCAGGATTTATCCCTAGCATAAGATTATATGAAGAAATTTTAGTTTTTAAAGTCTAATTGTTGGGTCCCTTTTAAACTTACAGTATTGAGTAATGTATAATTTCCTGGAAAAGCTACAAATATGTTGGGCATTTGGCAGATGCATTCATTAGAAGTTCCTGATTGTGAAGAGTTGGAATGTTGCAGATAATAAACCAAAATCATCTTGGACAATTATTACCTATTTATCACCCATTCACCACTCACCTCAGTATCTGATCTAACATCCTTCCGGCTATCAGATAACCTGTTTAAAATTGAGGTAATTTAGCATTAGCAGGCCATCTGCTTTCACTGAGCCTAAGGATAAGGTAGCACCTGAAAGCTGTAGCAGATTCTTGTTTCATTGACCTAATGTCATCACCAGTGTACATTGTAAATGGTTTATGATTTTCTTTTGTTCCATAACTAGAAAAAGTTCAGAGAAGCATTTCTGTGATAAAGCATGCCCTTTATAACAACCAGAATCATTCCTGGGCCATGGTCATTCATAACTGGCTTAGAGTAAACTCCATTTTATTCCTTTTGGAATGGCAGTTGTGATTTAAAAATACTGTTGTGTGTATCTTCAGAAATTCTCTTCTCTGTAAAAGAATTTTTTTTCGAAATCCTAAAAGTTAACTAAATGCTGACATTAATCTAAAACCATTTATCCAAGTCAGGTGGGTGAATCTTAGTGAGAATAGCACTTCCACGCCTTTTAGCTTGCCTCGTTGCTATAGTCCCTCAGGTCCAGCGTGGACTTGAAAGACAACCATCATCATGATAAAGCATAGCTTGCCAACCACAGGAGCAGCTACAGTGGAGCTGGCATATCATCAGAGCTCAATTCTCAGAAAATGCTCAATAGCCAACCTGTCTGAGAGTTTCCTATAAAATCTCACTCACAATATCTGCATTTGACTTCATTCAGAGCTCACATTATCCGTTCCCCATCAGGTATTCACAAAAAAAAAAAACCACCACAGGCAGTTGTTGAGCTCTGAGCTGAGTCAGTAGCATCACTGAGAAATAATTGCCTACCAAACCCAAAAAATATAAAAGGCAAATCTGGAATGAGGCAGACTTTGAAAAAATCTTTGCTGTATTCTGGGAACCTAGAAGTCTATGTTTAGTCTTCAAGTTGGTAAACGTGTTCAGTGGAGATTCTCATTTTCCAGTGAACCAGAGAATCAGATAAGTCAGAAACTAAAGCCTGAGACAGACTGTTAAGCAACCTAATTATTAAAGTATGTGTTTTAGGGTTTCTGTTGTGATAAAACACCTGGACCAAAGTAACTTGGGGAGGAAAAGACTTATTTTACTTATACTTCCGCATCACACTTCTTATCACAGGAAGTGGGGCGGGGACCGAAACCAGGTGAGAAGCCTGAGGCAGGAGCAGATGTGGGGGAAGAGTGCTGCAGACAAGCCCAGTCCTCAGGGCTTACCCAGCATGCTTTGTTAAAGCGCCCAGTACCACCAGGCCTGGGTTGATAACACCCATACAGGTCTGGGCCCTCCCACATCAATTGTTAAGAAAATCCGGGCCGGAGAGATGGCTCACAGTTAAGATCACTGACTGTTCTTCAGGAAGACCTGAGTTCCATTCCCAACATCCACATGGTAGTTAACAACTGTCTCTAATTCCAAGATCTGACCTGCTTACACAGTTATACATGTAGGCAAAACACCAATTCACATAAAATAAATAAATAAATATTTAAAAAAAGAAAATCCTCCACAGGCTTGCATACAGGCTAGTCTTATGGAGGCAGCTCTCCTGAGGCTCCCCCCTCTCAGATGACTCTAGTTTGTGGACAAAAAACTAGCCAGCACCATTAACCTCTTGTCAGTTAGATACACAAACATATCCCTGTTCAACTATGAACTTTCTCATTCGTTCCCAAGATTCCTTGTTAATTTTAATGTCACAATATGAAGCATTCTAACTTTTAAAACTGCTGAAATCTTTTAATATTTGAACACTTTAAAAATTTACTCTCTTTAAATTATGCAAAGTCTCTTCAGAATTTCAAAGCCTCTCAACAAATAGCCAAAGTTTTCTTAAAATGCAAAGTCTCCATGAAATTCCAAAATTTCTTAACTGTGAGCACCTGTAAAATGAAAAATAATGCTTTCCTACTCCATAAAGGAAGAACCAGAGCACAGTTACAGTCAAATCTAATGAAACCATAGTCCAGCACTATAAGTTTCAGTGTCAGACTTCTGGGATCCACTTATGGGGCACTTCTTTTCAACAAAAATTGTAAGACATACAAAGAAACAAAGAGTCCATATAGATGTTTGCTAACTAAATAACCCAAATAAGCTATCAAAAGATAGCAAGTTGAGGCCTAGAAAGGCAGTTCAGCAGGTAGAGAACTTACTGCTCTTACAGAAGACCTGGGTTTGCACATGCGTGTGTGCACTTCACACACACACACACACACACACACACACACACACACACACACACACACACACCTTTAATACTGGGGAGGCAGAGACAGGTGGATCTCTATGAGTTTTGAGGTCAGCCTGATCTACAAATTAAGTTCCAGAATAGCCAGGGCTGTTAGGCATAGAAACCCTGTCTTAAAACAAACAAATAAATAAGGTGGATGACTACTAAAGAATAAAATTTGCAGTTGGCTTCTGGCTTCCACATGCATGTGCATACATTTGCACCCATAACATCCACATGTATATGCATACACACACACAAGCCACATACAC
This sequence comes from Sigmodon hispidus, assembly GCA_004025045.1. NCBI lineage: Eukaryota > Metazoa > Chordata > Mammalia > Rodentia > Cricetidae > Sigmodon > Sigmodon hispidus. The sequence goes on from PVIH01018888.1 coordinate 25,907, forward strand.
AATATATAATAAATAGGACATTCCTAGAGAAGACGGCCATGTGAAACATGATGGGATATTTAAGAAGCAGCTTGGATAAGACCTAAGTGCTAGACCTCCACTAGGGACAATGCTGCCCACCCCACATATGCCTCCATCACAGCTTTACCACCATCTTCCCCACAGACTAACACACATTGCCAAATTGCGGCCAGACCAGAATACTAGATGGACAGAGATTTGATTCTTCCAAAGACATAAACAAGCCTTTAAGTTTATGCCAGAGAAGCAGGAGCCATTCCAAAGCTTGTGTGTGTATGTATGTCTGTGGTGGGGGGCGGGGAGTGGTAGCCATGGCTTTTTCCCACCTCTGGACACTATATATGAGTTTCGGCTTTTGTTATTGCAGTAAAAATGTTTTGTAATGGCCTTTCTTAAAACAAGGAAAGGAGGGAGAGAGGGACAGAAAACTATGTTAGAGAGTGAAAAGAGATGGCATCCTCAATTTCTATTTGCTTCCCTCCTACTGTTGTTTAAGATTCAATTAGGATGTCACTACCAGTGACACTGTCTTGGTCCCTGATCCCTTAGCATTCCATGTATCTCTTATAATATAACCAAGAGAAAGGTATGTGTAAGTCATTTATTATTTTTTTTAAACTTTATTTATTTATTTATTTGCCTTGGTGTTTGCCTGGAACTGGAACTACAGACAGTTGTTAGCTGCCATGTGGGTGCTGGGAATCGAACCTGGGTCCTCTGGAAGAGCAGCCGGTGCTCTTAACCGCTGAGCCATCTCTCCAGCCCCTGTGTAAGTCATTTATGTGCCTTTTGATATGCAATGCCCAAATAGTGCTTTCTAAACTGATAAACATCAAATGGATATAATCCAACCAGTAAGATTAAGTGCCCATTAAATGTCAAAGCTCCAATGCCAAAGGGGGGGACCCACTGTAGTAGACCCCATTCCATTTCCAAATTTTTTATTTTCCTGGAAAGCTTTTCACCAAGTTTTGTGGACTATGCAGGATAACTATGAATAATTTACAAATTATGAGATTTACATAAGCTATATTACCAGATTTTTAAAAAATCTATGTCTGGTATATCTGACCTTAGAGAAATTATTTAGGGGCTGGAGAGATGGCTCAGCGGTTAAGAGCACCGGCTGCTCTTCCAGAGGACCTGGGTTCAATTCCCAGCACGCACATGGCAGCTAACAACTGTCTGTAGTTCCAGTTCTAGGCAAACACCAAGGCAAATGAATAAATAAATAAAAATAAAAAGTTTTGGGGCTGGAGAGATGGCTCAGCGGTTAAGAGCACAGTCTGCTCTTCCAGAGGACCCGGGTTCGATTCCCAGCACCCACATGGCAGCCAACAACTGTCTGTAGTTCCAGTTCCAGGCAAACACCAAGACAAATAAATAAATAAATAAATAAATAACATTTAAAAAAAAAATAAAGAGAAATTATTTAATGCTCTACATGGCTCAGTTTCATAGTCTATTGCTTTTGTCAGTCTTTAATTCTCACCTACTTTACATGCAACTAAAAGTTACTCTTATTGCATTTAAGAAATTGTTTGTTTTCTTTTTATTTATGTTTTTATTAGTTCTTTGAGAATTTATACTATATGTTTTGATTATAATCACCCCCCCAACTTCTTCCAGATCCACCTACCTTTCCCTACCCACTCAACTTTGTGTACTCTTTCTCAAAAAGACGATCAGGTACAGCTTGTGTTACCTATATACCACTGAGTATGTAGCCATCCAGTGATGCATGGTTGACCTACCAAAGAGTATACCGTTCAAGAGAACTGACTTCGATCTTTCAGAACTTATCAATTGTCAATAGCTTGTCAACTAGAGGTAGGACTTGGTGCCCACCTCCCTACTTCATGGTAGGATTTTTGAGGGGTTGAATTTCACAGGACTTGTGCATGCTTTCACATCTTTGTGAATTCATATGTACAACTAACCTATTGTATCCGAAAAACACGGTTTTAGTTATCAACTATCTCTGGCTCTTACAATCTTTCAATACCCCCTTCTGAAAAGACCTCTAAGTCTTGGTGGAGGGGGTGTCAAATGTCTTATTTAGGCCTTGCATTCTCTGCACCTTGATCAGTTGTGGGTCTCTATGTTAATAATAACCACATAGAGCAAAAAGAAATGTCTTTAATGAGAGTTGACAGATTCACTAATCTATGGACATAGCAATATTATTAGTAGTTGGTTTAATACTGTGTCCATTTAGCAGAATAATAGTGATAGATTCTCTCCTAGGGCCTATGACCTGCTGAGCTGAATGTTTTTGGGCTTTGATAATGGTGCCAGGTATGAGTTTCATCTTGTGGAGAGGAATTTAAATCCAATCAGAAAGGTTAGTTATTCGCATGGCATTTGTGCCACTAATCCACTATTGGGAATGACTTGACTGGGCAGAAATTATTGTAACTCACAAAATTCATCTGGGTAAGACTGATGATTATTTTCTCCAAGTAGTATATATAGCACCTTCCAGCACTATGAAAGCTTGCCATTATGAATGGAGTTTCTAGGTTAGTACCAGCTTGATCCATGTTTTTTGACTCAAGCACATAATATCCTCAAAATGGAGTCTTACTGTCAAGCTCTGGAGGCTAATCAATAGCATTGGCAATAGTCTGTTTGGGCATCATACTGGCCACAGCCTCTTTCTAGCATAAGGCTTTTATTTGTTAGTGTGTGGTGTCAATCTCCCAGAGAAGTTGATCTCTCATATTTCCAAACTACTTCCTGATTGGTCTTTACCTCACTCCTTGGTATTTGTTATCTTGACAGGGCAGTTTCTGGTTATTACAAAGATCATTATGAAAGAGAAAAACAGCAGTTTTACCAGATCTCAAAGACAAATTGTTTCTAAATATTGCCATGTGAGGAACAGTTCTCCCTAGGACCTAGAATTCAACTCAGTATGCTTACAAGATTAAATCTCTATGCCATAAAAATGAATATATTTATGGCAATAACAAAAGCATTTAGCATTTATTGCACTTTTACTGTGTGCCAAATGCTCTATAAAACAATTTCACAAGCATCATCCTACCATTATTTACATGTATGACTCCCCCCTCAGTCAGTGTGTCAGTGTGTGTGTGTGTGTGTGTGTGTGTGTGTGTGTGTGTGCCCATGGAAGTTGGAAGTTTCAGATCCCTTTAAACTGAAGACACAGACAGTTAGTTGTAAGCTGCCCAGTGTTGGTGCTAAGAAGCAAATTAGGGTTCTCTGGACAAACAGCAAGTACTCTTAACCACTGAGCCCTCTCTCCAGTCCCAGTCTCTACATTCTTTATAATGTCTAGTAGTAATGTGTAATACAAAGTAATTGTTACATAAGTACTTTTATAGTACAGTGCTAAGAGAATTTTGATAAGGAAAATTAGTATTTATTCAGTAAAAGCAATTGCAAAAATATTTTCAACCCACAGTTGGTTGAATTCACAAATGTGAAACTCGTGAATATCAAGGGTTTTTTATTGGTATGTTTCTTTGCTCTTTTATTTTTCAAGACAGGATTTTTGTGTCTCAGTCAGCTATTAATCTCTGAGCTCCAACTCCAGAACTGACTTCCCTGAGTTCCTGCATTGGGGAGCTGCTTCTCATCGCAACATTGAATCCTGAAAGGAAGGAGGAATGTAAGAAGCAGGAACCCAGGGCTGGAGTGATAGCTCAATGGCTAAAAGTACTTTCCTCTTGCAAAATATTCAGGTTTGATTCCTAGCACCCATATAGTAGGTCACAGCCATCTGTAATTCCAGTTATAGGGGGAGTCTAATGCCCTCTGTGCACAGAAATACATGCAGGCAGAATACCTATATACATAAAAATAATTAAAAAATATATATCAGGAACCTAAAGGAAGTAACCAGGCTGAGAAAACTCAAAAAAAGTTGCAGGATTCAGAAGTAATAACCTCTTTGATAGAGAACATTGCATGTTGTCTTGGGAACTCCAAAGATACAACTTTGTGAGTTTTTAGCCATGCTAGGGTGGGCTTTTTGATGATACAAATGCCTTTGGGTCATCCATTCTCTTGCAAGTAACCCTCACTCATTCTTCTGTAAGTCACCTCAATAAACTTAATTGATTTATCTAATTTAGACTAGGAAGGAATGTTTCTTTGGTCTCTCCTCAATTCTTTATCTGGGATGAATAGATATTTGTGCATGCTTCCCCGGGAAAACTCACACAGAAACAGTCTTCCTCCCAAGTTATTTGACACCCTCACACAGACATAAACCAATGCACATGAAACAGACTTCAAAAAAAAAAACTCATGGGTGGGGCTGGAGAGATGGCTCAGCAGTTAGAACAGACTGCTCTCCCAGAGGACCTGAGTTTGGTTCCCAGCACCCACATGGCAGCTCACAACTGTCTAACTCCCATGATCTGACACCCTCACTCAGACATACATGCAGGCAATACACTAATGCACATAAATAAATAAATAAATATTTTTTTAAAAAAAAAAAAACTCATTGGTTCACCACGATGGATTTTGGTAGTACCCTTACTTTGTTCAGTCATGAGCTGCCTCTCTGGGGTGAATAGATGTGTGTGTTGCTTCTCCCCAGAAAAAATTTAGTCACACAGCAGAAGCTGAGATGAATTCCCCTTCAGATGAGTTTTATTAGGGAAAATGACAGCATCCAGGCCACACAAGCAGCCATGTCTGAAGGGAGAGAGTGAGTGGGCTTTCAGGTCCGAAGACAGCTTCATCAGGAGAGGTAGCCACCGCAAATAGTGTGCGGGCCTCCCAAAGGAAAATCCTCTTGGGTTTCTCAAGGACTGGGAGAGTTAACACCATTCAAAGTGCAGTTGGGCTTTAAGGGGGAAATTGACTGACCTTTCATTCCCAAAGAATAAGGGGCGTGTCTGGCTCTCACGAAAGGTGAGGAAGAGTTCCATACCATGTGATCTAGTCTGCCTGCTACAAGTCAGGAAGGTTCTGATAAAGGAAAGTTACAATTCAAGGTTGTTTCTGAGAAGGAAGGAGATGAGCCTTGTATGCAACTGCAAAGGGGAGGGACAGAATGGAGCTCTGTGAGAGCTGCAAGGTCACAGCCAATAGCCCTGCCAAAGCCTGATTTCTGAGAGAAGAGCAGCTAGAGACTTCTGGGAGGGAGACTGGCTAGAGCAGTGGTTTCCAACCTTCCTAATCCTGAGACCCTATAATTATAGCTCATGTTGGAGTGACCCCCCCCAATCATAAAATTATTTTTGTTGCTACTTCAGAACTGTAATTTTGCCATGGTTATGACTTGTAATGTAAATTTCTGTGTTTTCTGATGGCTTTAGGTGACCCCTGTGAATCACAGAGTCACAACCCACAAGTTAGGAGCCACCTGGCTAGACGGTCTATCATGTAAAGATCTGGTAGCTAAGACAACTTTGAGCTGAGATCACATGGTTTGACTCAAAGCTGTGCATTTCTATTTACTGCTTTACCTGGTTAGCTCTTAAAGCATTTGAAGGTCTCAGGGAAATACTGTGTGGAACTGTCAGAATATTGTAGCATCTTCAGATGAAATCTTATCACATACCAGACTCTCACAATTTTCTTATTTATCTATCTGTCTATCTATCTATCTATTTATTTATTATGTATGCAGTGTACAGAAGAAGGCACTAGATGTTGTTATAGTTGTGAGCCACCATGTGGTTGCTGGGAATTGAACTCAGGACCTCTGGAAGAGCAGTCAGTGCTCTTAACCTCTCAGCCATTTCTCCAGCTCCCCCTCACAAATTTCTTATTCCATTTTTCCTCAAAGTTATTCTTGTTCTAGGGCTGGAGAGATGGCTCAGCGGTTAAGAGCACCGTCTGCTCTTCCAGAGGACCCGGGTTCGATTCCCAGCACCCACATGGCAGCTAACAACTGTCTGTAGTTCCAGTTCCAGGCAAACACCAAGGCAAATAAATAAATAAATAATAATAAATTTTAAAAAAAGTTATTCTTGTTCTAATACATGCATCATGGGTCTCTACATCTGTCCCAAGCTACTATCTTAGTGTGTCTTTTCTTCTGTTTTTCTCATAGTCTTCTTGAAAAATGTTGCCCTGTTTCACTGAAATAGAGTGTTGGCCTAGCTTTTTTTTCTGACCAAAGAGCAACTTGGATGGAAAGGGTTGCTACATCTTACAGTCCTTCATAGAGGGAAGTCAAGGCGAGAACCTGGAGCAGAAACTGAAGCAGAAACTATGGAGGAACACTGCTTATTGGCTTGCTCCTCAGGACTTGATCAGATTCCTTTCTTATGCATCCCGGGGCCACCTTCCCAAGGGTGTTGCTGCCCACAGTGGGCTGGACCTTCCCAAACCAATCTTTATTTAAGAAAATGGCACCAAAGACATTTCCATTGGCCAGGATAATGGATGCGATTTCTCAATTCAAGTTTTCTCAGGTAACTCTAGTTGACAAAAACTAAGCAGCACAGGTCTCAAACTTGATGATGATGGGATCAGAAAAGAGTCTGAGACCATAGGATACTTTAATGTCTCCTTAGAAACAGTTGTCCTCTGAAAGATCTCCCATTAGAAAGTAGGCATTTTGACACTAAAGCATAACTCCCTTATCAGCAGATTGGTGGATCTCATGAAAAAAGGACTCTTTGAGTCCTTGAATTTTCCTAGATTCCTTTAACACACTGTCAATAATTTGAATTATTTATCCCAGTAATGAATGGTATCATCACTAAGGTGGAAACATCACCAGGAGCTGCTGAACCCATGCCAGCTATCTGAGGCTTTCCACTTCAATTTCCTGCGGTCGCTGTGGTTCTGTCATCTATTGTGCCTGTGAAAGTCTCTGTGTCCCTTTAACTCCAGAAGCCTCATTGCCTACAATCCTTAACTGTAGCACACAGGGAGGGCTCTTGTCCCTCTCCTCCTGCATGCCAGACCCCTCCAATGAAATGTTCTTGCCTTGAATTTTTTAACCAAATTAACTTTAATGATGGAAGCCTAAACCAAATGTAACACACACATAATTTTTTTAAGAAGTTTTTTTTCCTTTTACATACCATCCACTGTTCCCCCTCTCTCCCTTTCTCACATTCTCCCTACCTCCCCCCACTCTACCCCACCATCCACTCCTTGAAAGGAGTAAGGCCTCCAGTGAGTAGTCCACACAGGCTAGCATACCAAATTGAGGCACCACCCAGCCCCACCACCCACTTTTTTGAGATGAGCTTTCAGAGTGTAGCTCTGCTTGTTTTGGAAGTCATTCTGTAGGTCAGACTGGCCTTGAACTCAGAGATCCTCCTGCGTGCAGTGATTAAAGATAGGCCACTAAAGGGAAGAGACAGTGATACTCTGCATCCTTGTACATTGCAATCCTTTAGCTTTCTCTTAAGGGGCCTTCAGTAATACTTTAATGGTGATCCGTAGTAGTAGCTGGTGGGGAGCTAGGTATGTAAGCAAGAAAGATTGACAGGCTCCAGGGATCCACCAGGGGCTAGATGATTGTGGAGACAACCAGGGCAGCATTGGATGTGTAAATTACAGTAGAATTTTAACCGAAGAACCTGAAGCTATGATCCTCCAGGAAGACCCAGAGTAAATAGCTCAAAAAGGCATCAGGCTTGCTACTGTCTGGTCGAACAACAATATGGTGGGGGCTGGAGAGCTGACTGTTCTTCTGGAGGACCTGAGTTCAAGTCCCAGCATCCACATGGCAGCTAACAACTGCAATTCCAAGATCTAACTCTTTTACACAGTTATACATGCAGGCAAAACACCAATTCACATAAAACATAAATAAATATTTTTAAAAAATCAGCAATATGGTAATGGAAGAAGTAGGTTGAACTTAGCCCAGGCAACAAAACTGAACAACTTGAATCTTCCTCGGAAAAGAACACCCAATTACAAAGAAGCAGACTAGGTAAGTAGTCCTCTAGAAAGCCCACAAGAATATTCTCAGGTTCCCCTTTAAATTATAAAATAAATTAGTTGTGCCTGGAAGAGGAGAAAAACAATACATTAGACTATATTAGATATTATAGTAAATATAAAGAGTAATTTTTCATCCTCCTAGAATGGCTACCACTAAGAAAACAAGCAAAAAATGCTACTTTTTATGTGAATGTAAATCAGTTCAGCCACTTTGGAAACCCACATAAAAGTGTCTCAAAAGGTTAAAATTTCAACTACCATGTGATACATTATACTACTCCTGGGAATATACCCAAATATACTACACAGACAACTGCACATTTATGGCTTTTGTCCTTGACTTTTGTCCCCACATGCACCGCTCTTATATGAGCTCATACACAAGTCTGCTGTTTTTCCGATGGAGTGTCACTGGGTATATCAACCATACTCCAAGAGTAGGCCCAGTGCCCAGGAGTTGTTAATTAACACAGAATGGACTCCATGTTTTGGTGTGTGTGTGTGTGTGTGTGTGTGTGTGTGTGTGTGTGTGTGTGTGTGAATCACACCCGGTTTGTCTGATGTTGCTTGGGTATTTCTTTTGTCTTGGTGATATTTTCTTTCTCTTAGTTTGACTATCTTGATGTGCCTTTCTGTGTTTTTTTTCCTGTTACTTTTTCTTGGGGCAGGGTGGGGCAGGATGGGACAGGGTGGGGCAGGGTGGGGCAGAGGTAAAGGAAGTGGGGAAAGACGGAGGATGGAGCTGGGTTAGTGGGGAGGTAGGAGGATCGGAGAGTCATTAAGGGAGAATATGATGAAAATAATTTGATCAAAACATATTGTATGGATAAAAAATTTTAAATAAAAATTAATACTATTTCTGTTAGACTATCTCCAAATGATAGTCACCACTTATTACCAGCAGAGACTGGGGAAGGAGCAGGTCAAAGAGGAAAGTGTGGGCATAGATCCTCTGGACATAAAGGTTACTTGTTAGGCACTGGTGTCATCAACTTGCCTTTTTGGCTCTTGTCCCCACATCCACTGCTCTTGTATGGGCTCACACATCAGAGTATGATGTAGGGAGTCATTTACTCCTCTGGATACCCCTATGGACCATCCTCTGTCATCATAATGGTCATAATGGTCTCAAAGTTCTTTCCGGCTCCAGTCTCCAATTCGAGGAGTTTACCACAGCTAGTGTTACTTTTACTGGTTTTCCATGTGTCTCAGACTTCACTTCTTTGTGCAGTCTAAGCTCTTTTATCCTCAGACTTCCAGATAAATGTTTGGGAGGCACTACAAATATCAAAGGGACATACTATTTATTTTGCATAATACTGAACAGCAGCATTTAATTTTAAAAGTATTTCTAAAATACATAAAGTAATGGGTGAAAGCAAAATTCACTGTATTTAAAGTAAATTGGTTGTATTAAACATAAAATAAAATTATTATAAGCCGAATATTAGCCATGCATTTTTATTAAAATATTTTTTTTAAAGATTTATTTATTATGTATACAGTATACAGAAGAGGGTACCAGATGTCATCATAGATGGTTATAAGCCACCATGTGGATGCTGGGAATTGAACTCAGGACCTCTGGAAAAACAGTCAGTGCTACCAACGTCTGAGCCATCTCTCCAGTCCTAAAATGATTATTATAAAAATTGAAAATAAAAATATTATTTCAACATGAGCTTATGAAAAATGAAGCAATGTTCAATAAAAGTGACAAGTCAAAAATGGAATGAACTTGGTATTTTAAATGAGTGAATTTTTGGATTAGCAAGTTATATTTTAATGAAGCTATTTTTAATAAAGAATATCTGACAATGTAGAAATATATATCATATTCATGACTGAGACAAAATAATATAACAACAATAACATTAATTATCTCACATATTATTTGTACATTTAATAAAATTTCAATTAAAATTTCTTATAAATAATGGAAGGATGGAAAGCAATAAATCAACTAAAACTCAGGACATCAAATAGAGGATATTTATAAGCAATATGCCAAATTGTAGGCCCAGCTAGCTGTTATGAAGAATTCTCAGCTTTACTATACTCAGAAATACACATAGTTCAAACTCCTTGAAGGGGTAATGCCAGTGTGACAGAGATTAGGAGATCCCCTACTTATATTCCCCTATGGCAACAATAATTTCACAGATATTCATGGACAAAGGTCCTTTTTCGAGAGTTTTTGGAATTGAGGTGGGTCTTTCTGATATCTATGTAGTGCCATGATGTAGCAGAGGTCTTTTGAGAGGAAAGATCTAGCCCAGATGACAGGCTCATTATCTGCTGTCCTATTTCCAAATCCAGAAGTAGCTATACTGTGGACTTTGTTCTGCCCATTGAACTTTAGTTTTTTAATGAGAACTATCTGCCAAGACATCCGGTAGAAGCTATGCCTATTTATACCTTAGGTGACAGGCACATAAATCTCAGTCCCAGCTACAGACCTTGAAATCACCTTGAACTTTGACTTCAGTTCCTGAGATCTGCAATCTGAGAGTATTTCTGGCCATACAAGGATGAAGAAATCCTAGTTGAGAGCACAGGGGTGCTTGCCAACATCATTCTCACAGCAGATGCTAAAGTGGCTTTCTATACTATGTCCGAACCTATAGCAAGAGAAATATGTATGTAGGAGAGAGAGCAAAGATGTTTGGGCGTCCACAAAGGAAGCAAAAGGATGTCCAAAAGGATCCAGAACAAATGGGCAATATAGCTCTCTGGTAGAGTGAAGAGAAACATCTGCTTCAGATAGTTAAGCCTGGTTGTCCCACTCTCAAGGGAAGCTTACAGCTGACAAAACCCATACTTGGTTGGGGCCTTTGACTAGATGGTGAATCTTCTGCTGAATGGGTCATCAATAGAGAGAAAACTCATTTTGTTGAGTTATATGGCTTGAAGGCAACCCAGGTGTCACCTTGAGCTTGAGCTTAATATATATATTATAATATATTATAAACATATAAATATAATCTATTATAATATGTTATAAACATTATTATAGAATAAAACATTGTGTGAAATGTAGGTAAGTAGCCCTAAACAAATAACCTCTGGATCCGATTTCTAAAACATTGTTTAGGAGAATTAACATTAATCTGCACCAACTACCTAAAACATTGATGAGGAAGAAATTATTCTGACACACACCACAAAGCCAGCAGTATTCTGATATAAAAGCTATAAAAAGGTACTACAAAGAAAAGTGTGTTAAGGGTCTCCAAAGAAACTGATATGAGTATGAG
>PVIH01018889.1:0-37079 GCA_004025045.1 Sigmodon hispidus
ATACAGGGATGGAAAAAAAAAATTCAGAGGGAAAGATGAACACAAAGAAAATATATGTGTAGCAATCTTATTTGTATTTCCACCCTTGATAAGCCATGCTTATGATTCTTATCCTCTGTATAGTTATTGTTAACTCTTCCACATTTTAAATTCTTTTTACTGTGTTTTTTTTTTTGATAAATACAAAATAAAGAAGGAAAAAAAAACTCAAATACTATGAAATCACATTTTGTCAGCCAATGTTCTGATCCCATAATATGCCACCTGCCCAAAATCCAGCAAATAAGCATCCTAGCCCTCCCCTAGGGAAAGGAGTTGGCACCTGGCAAACAGGCCGGAGGCCTCTCAACTGAGACAGCAGTCTCAACTTCTTACAAAAAGCTGGGGGAGTCTCCCAGGAAGAAACTCCAGCTCTGCTCCTGCTGACTGCGATTAATCAAACATCTATCAAAACAACTAATGTGCAATTGCTCAGCTCCATTCTGAGTATGAAAGATGTAGTATAATTCTCAAAGTTAGTGTTTTCCTTCTTCTCAGTAAGTACAAAATAACCTGCAATCTGAATCTTTGTTGGACAAACCACTGGCTAATTCAGTAAAAAAGACCAAACCAATTAAACTATGCACATGGAAGGGAGATTCTGTTGGTTACAGGGTGTAAAGCCTCAGCACCACTGACTATCCCTCCAGTTAAGGGGAAGCAAAATTCAGCAAGAAGCTGTGGATTTGCTGACCCATGAATGTCAAGAGTCATTAATATAAAAAGGTTTTCTATTTAAAAAAAAAAAAAAAAAAAAAAAAAACCTCCTTTAAACAGTTGACCATTATACTCATAAAGTTTTAAAAACAAAAACAAAATTTCTCAATCAAACAAAATAAACCGAAGTTCTCCTCCCAACTGTAGGACAACTTTATGGAAAAAACATTTTAACCTCTGAGCTATTTCTTTGGACATCTAGCTGCAGGGGTCCTTACAAACACATGACTTTGAGCAGAGTAGAAACCCAGTATGGTGGCTCAGGGGAGACAAGCCTATTGGTTCACTTAAGAATGGCAAAGCAATGGCAGTCTATTCACAGCCCACCTGGCTGTTAGCATTTGACTGTGCAGCGGTTTGGGTGCCTAAGCACCGGAATAGAATCCCTTCCCACCCAGACAAACCCCACACAGCCTGTCACATACTGCAGCGAGCCTCATCACTCCAGTCGTCACAGTCATTGTAGCCGTTACATTGTAGCTTCTTTGAGATGCAGAGCCCACTGGTGCACAGGAAGTTCTCACCTCCTCCACAAAGCGCTGGAAAAGAAAGGGGGGGGCAGGGAGATCAAAATATGCTTCTTTATTCCTTTAAACGTTGGAGAGAGAAATAAAAAGAATAGAAGAAAAAACTCTTTTCTTTTTGATTTGACAGGTTTGCTTCCAGATCCCTCACTGCCATCTGTCACCAAATTTCCTTTGGACTTTGGAACGTTTACGGTAGAATTACCTGGAAGGAACCCAAACGGTGCTTGCTGGAAACAGCCAGGGTACAATTTACCAGTGGGCTTGCACAAGAGCTCTGTGTGTTCAGTAGACAATAGCGTGTGCAGTCCCAACAACTGCACAATTTATGTGGAGAAAACGACAAATGGGATTTTTTTTCCCTTAACAATTGCGAACAATGTGAAAGCGGAGTGTTATTACTGAACAATTTCCTCTTAAAATGCTACTGTGTGCATTTCAGAGACAGTTCCAATAACAACAGAGTCAGACAATTTATGTTCTCTGGGATATGGGCACAGAAACCCTGTGCACTGTATTTGAAATATATTTGTTCGCCTTAATAAAAAGACTAGTTAAAATATGAGAGTTTGTCTGGGCACAAGGATTGTCACATGACATTAATGCTATTTTTCTTCTTTTTCTCCCGGACAGTTACATTTGAGGTTTTTTTCCCTTTTATTATCATGATATTTTCTTCTTCTTGTTTAAAGTTCAATAACTACTTGAAAATCACAATATATAACAAATTTCAGACAGAAAGGCAGAAAAACTATCAAGAAAGGTCATTTAATTAGAAGGTAAATCAGTTTGACAAAGCAGATGAAAATAAACTTACATATATGCTTATGTGCATGGGGTGCCCTTCAAACTGTAGCAATCAGTATAATACAGACAACCTTGCATCCCATCCTCGTGTATGACTAGGAGACCATAAGATGGTAATTCTATAATAGGAAGGGGCTGGCTTCATAGTAAAACAATACTGTTATTGTCATTAAAAATGTACAGTATGGAAAATACTCAACATTGTGGAGAAAAGTTCCAAGTGCTTCAAATTTTTATTTGAAGCATATTTATTTATTAAAAAGCATATTCTAATTTGTCACAGAGCAAGGTCAACTACTGTAATTGTCCCTAGTAAAAAGGATAGGAACAATTCTTATTTTGTTTTCTTGTTTTATTCTGAATTTTACAAATAGAGTGATTGTGTATGATTCTTTAGTCAGGGAAAATCCTATATTTTGGGAGTGGGGATATGCATCAGTTTTGGAATAATAAAAAATAATATCAACACTCCCTCCATTTGCTGAAGCTGCTATGAATTCTAGTCACAGAGGTGGTTCTGGTCACGGCCTCCTGAACTGTATATTCTTTGATTATGTGACCCTTGTACATTTAATAATGGGATTTGCAAACTGGGAAACTTTTTGATTTAGAAGTGGAAAAGCAGAAGAGCACAGAGCTGCAGGTGGGAATTCCCATCTATCACAGTTTCCACATGTTCAGGGGCTGGCACTCAGAAGGTTCTAAATTAATATTTGATGGAGAAAGCCACATAAATCTCAAATGGGGCCATATATCATCACAAAACCTAAAAGAATTAAATAATGCTGTATGAATGGATTCTGCTCCCCCAACAAAACTCTCAAGAAAATCAGTGTTTTGATTTACTGAAAATAAAGTTCTTGCTGATTTGATAATCTTGTAATATTGGTAATAAAAATATGATTTTCATTGCATCTTATAATTTCAGAATCAATAAAATTAATCACATCTATGAAGCTCAACATTTCTAATGTGCATATTATTGGAGAATTTAGCACATGCCTGAACACCTAAGTATAATACAGACTTCTAATAGGCACACAGGAAACCAGACATAAAATGAATGATATACTAGAAGTTTACTAGCTAATCTATGCAACTGGAATTAAGAGGAAATTGTAAAGGAGTGTGCATCCTACTGTAAGACTACATCTCTACTGTAGGAACCATAGAGTATAAAAGGCCATGCCTGCTTTCAGTGGCTGCCTCAGTGGCATTCCCCATTGATGGCTCTGACGAGTCCTTGGAAAATAAACATGAACTAGTTCTTAACATCCAGGGTGCATCTCAAGATCCCATGGGAAGATGACTTCAGTGAAGTATTCTTGTATGTGGTCACCTTGAATCTAATTCAAATGTGCTGCCTCATTACTGCCTCTGCAGTCTGGGCTGATTCAGCAGAAGGTGACTTCTAGACAGTACCACATTTGAAGGGGTTGGGGAAATCTTCTTGGTTTTAAGTCATTGAAAATTGTATCCTTATTCTTATTCCTTCTTTGAAAAGTTGTACTTAAGTCAGTTTCAAAAAGACAAAGAGTGTACATTTTCTCTCATTTGTGTTTCATACAATCTATATTTTTATATTAATATATAAAGTGAAATTCAAATATATATATACAAGTAAAGGTACAATTGACTAGGGACTAAAGGATGTGGGGAGAGATGGAAGGAGAAAGCAGAAAGAAACATGCACAAAGTATATTATTTGTCTGTATAAACATGTTCATATGAAATACAACATCATGTACAGTGAACACATGAAGATAATTTAAAAAGAGAAAGTTCAAAGTCCTGCTATCAGTATCACTTTTTAAAATTTAAAGTATAAGCCATCTTTTCTGTTTGATTGTTGTATGTAGAATTTGCAACTTTCTGGTATAAGCTTTTCATTTTACAAACAGCTATAAACATTGAAATTCTAAAATTTATGGCAGGCATCCTCACTCTGACATCGTTGGGGAAAATGGTACTTTATGGATAGAAGAACCAGAGAACTAAGAGGTTAAGACAGTCATGGCCCAAAGCCACATTACTAGTAAGAGGTGACAATTAGCTTGTAATCTTGATGCACAGACTGCAGCCCATTCCTCCACAAACCACCCACTGCCCTGCTCTGCTAGAGACAGTGGTGCTATTGGCTCACTCCAATTCCAGGGCACTGGGTCTGAGCCAAAGTTCCAATTGTCTTTATTTTTCTCTGTAAACAAAAGACAGATGTCTGCTCTCCAGGTGAATTGGATCCAGATGAAATGGCATTCCACATCAGCACTAGTTTTTTGGAAGACATCTGAAGAGAGAGAGCACTTATCAAATTTCTGCAGAGTTTCTGCCATAAATTTCACGTCTTCTACCAATTTTCCTCCCACAGCTTTTGAGTTATCACTTGGATGATAAATAGAGGTCCCCCAGGAGAAGCCATGCTGTGTCATTTTGACACTATATACTGCTTCATCTGCAATTCTACAAGGAATGTGCTGGATTAAAAATCAACAGCAGACAGATCAATGAAAGATTCCTTAATTAACTGAGAAGGTATTTACAGAGTGCCTCCCTTGTCTAGTCCCTATAGATCCTGCAGTGAAGAAAACAAAGACCCCATCTTAATCAAGTGTTCAGTGTTCCTGCAAGGAATCATCTATGGGAGCAGTTTCAAGTCCAAAGCTGAATTCCTTATACTTGGGGCTATTAACACTTTAACACTACTGCAAGAACAGTGCTGTTTAGTTACATTCCCTGAGATGCTACTTTCTGTGTCCAGGTAGGATGAGGTGGATTATAAACCACCTAGGCCTTTGGCTGCCATGGCCTTGGGAGGGTATGCACCTATGTGAATGGTTGACCTTTCTCAATATTCTAGTCTGTGACAAGTTGAAATAACAAACCACAACCTGAAATTACCTTGAAAGTTTCTTCAATCCCTTCCAGCCTTCCTTGTTTCTATCTGTGTTTCAGGTTAGGATTTATAGAGGCAAATGCTCTCTCACTCCAGTGATCAATTTCCCCACCAACTACAGGCTGAGGGAGCCTGATCAGCTAGCTCTCCCTTTGAGCATACTCAAAGCCTGAGGCTCAGCTTCAATTCTACTTCTAGAGTGATCGCAGACCTGGAACAGCACATTTTAATGAGTTCTACCCAGTGTAAGTGCCTGTCAAGGCTGCAATGTCCACCTGGCTTGAAACACTGCTCTAAACCTGTGCCATTCTCTCCTTCCAGAGGCTGCTTAAGAACTTAAAGCAGAGCCAGTACAACCTGCTAAGGGCTAACCCAGCCACTCTTGGGGAGAGTACCGCTTCTTTACGAAGTAAAGACAAACCTCAGCTTTGGAAGGAAGAAGGAAAGAGAAAGTCCAAGGTCTGGTCAAATTACTTGGCCTCTGCCTGCCCTCTACAGAGGGTGAGCCAGTAACTGAGGCTTTCATTTGCTGAATGTTAAAACATTACTGTAGAAATGGGAGTCAGAAGGCTATGGTTATGGAAGGAATGAGAGTCCCCTAAAAGGACACTGCAGTGCTGGACACTGCTAAGGAAGAGAGGACCTGTACAGATGGGCATCCATCTTGGAATGGAGACTAACTCCAGATCTGCAATGCAGAGGCTAGTGGGGGCTCTGATGAGAAGGAGCAGGTGGTGAGCAGGTGGCGAGCAGCTGAGGAAGGACAACTCTGCTGTAGAAAAAAAGCAGCTAAATGTTATGGATGGTGAGCACAAAAACAGGGTTCCTTGCTTACGTATTGTAATGCCGAGTGTGTTCTGTAGGAGAAGCAGGGAAGACACTAAGTATTGTCCACAATCCAAGGGAATAATGACCACTCACTGAGATAGACATGAAGAATGCATATATAATCTAAGAATAGAGATTGCACCTTTCCATCCCTCTAACCCATTAGAAAAATGATTTCTCAGATATAACTTTTTACTAGGCTAAGAAATCCTTCTCATTTTTTTTTTCTTAGACATAATTTTTTTTCATTTTGTATTATTTTTGTTTTGTTTTGGGGTTTGAGACTGGGTCTCAGTATAAAGCCCAGGTTGGCTGAGAGTTCTTGATCTCACTGGCTGGGCCTGGAATGTAGTTGCATTTAGATGCTTGCAGCCCACGGCTCAAATACAGCATCCCTTGACACAGTGCTGATATCCAGGACCATCAAAGCACAGACGGCTGAAAGTCAGGCTAATCCAGAAAGCTACAAAAACCCCGTTTTGTTCCAATTCATACAATTTTCATCACAAAGTAATATCATTACTGTCTCTGGCTCCTTCTAGAATGTTACTTCCTTGAGATACTGCAATTGGTCAGTTTCCTTACTGCTGTGTCCTGAGTCTCATGATAGGAAGAAATTAGATTATTTATAAAGTAATAAATGAAGCCTAAGAATATGAGGTGCCTAGAAAGTAGAGCTAAATGATGGTCTGGGTTCTTCAGCTCTCCATAGTTAAGGATAATGAATATTTTATGTTCTTTTCACTGCTAGATTAATAAATGAACAAATGTTAAAATTTCGCTGGATGTCGATGGGATATTAGTTAAACCTGCAGACAAGGCCTGCTTCTCAGGACCATTTTCTCTAAAACAGGAAGAAAAAGGATATTCTACGTAAATCAGTCTCTCCTATGGCCTATGACATATGTCTGATGCTCCGTCCCCACTCTATACCCACAGTACTCTTCCCTTGGTTTAGAGAGGCATATTTCTTAAAATGCTTATGATACACAGGAAAGGGACTTTGGGGCTGTGTGATAGAGTCCAGGGCATATCTGAATTGTCTGCTTACAAGGATAAAGGCAAAGTTCCTCTGAGAAAAGCTTTTTCTGCCCAAAAACTTCTGAAAACTTCCTCCCGGAGATTGCAAATGTTCAGTCCAAATTTATAAGAACACAGTTCATTTTTTTGTTAATAGTCATAAATTCTACTATAGACCTTTAGCTTTTCATTGTATTTCATATTCATTATACTTGAGAAGAAGAGATGAGCAGCTTTCATGAGGGAGAAGATTCAGGAAAGGATTGGACCCTCCCTCCTAGTTTCCATATCGTTTCCTATCTCCCAGGCATTAGAAGACCACAGACTGATAGCTGGAACCACAAGTTCCCAGCATGGCTTCACGTGGCTTGAAGAAGCAGTGCAGTGGAGATAGGTCTAACTGTGTCACACATGGGTATGAGAAATGCCACATGTAGGCCAGCAAGATGGCTGGGCAGGTAAAGCCATTTGCTGTCCAGCCTGACAACTGAGTTTGCTCCCCGGAACCCACATGGTGACATAAGAGCAGTAACTCCTGCTAAACGTTCCCAGAACTCCTCACAGCTGCATTAACATGTCTCCTAAATACATACATGTAAAAAATAAACAGCTTAAATAAGGATATGTCACAACAATTTCTTCACCAGAATTGCACTGCTTTATGCTTCACTCTAAATGGTGATGAAAAATAACCTGCCATGTTCTACAGGGGCCTTTCCTATAACATAAAACAGGTTATATGGTGCAAGGGTCTGGGGGCTTACTTAGTACCTGAAGAACCAAGGAAACCTGGTGTTTTCATTCCCACTGAAGATTACTGATGGGGTTTTGAGTATCTAGCCCTCAGGCCTGTGTCAGGCAGTCCATCCCATTATGTCTCTGCCAATGGTCCACAGTGGCCTGTTTCTAAGTATCCGACACAACCATTCCCTTCTGAGATCCTGCTTCTTCACCCAAACAAAGGAGAAACATGCCACATCCCAGGGAACAGCTATATGTGCTCCTGATCCCCCAGCGACCATTGCAAACGTTTCTCTCCACATGCTGATGAGCCCACATGCTCTCCACATCCCTTTCCGGCATCTCCCCTTACCTGAGGATACAGAGGTGAGAACATGCATGATTTGGTGTTCTCAGTGAATGCTTTCATGATATAGTTGTTATTCTTCCTCAAAGAGCAAAATTCCGAATGAGGAACCTTCTGACTTACACAGAATTGCTTAAAAGTTGCACACAACAAATCCATCTAGATGGCTCTTCACTTAGCTATTCTAGGAAGATAAGTGTTATGGTGGCTTCTTCAATGCTCCATGGTGTGCACTCCCCAACCATATACACACTGTAAACACTACCTGAAATCAAGCCCTTCACCACAGTGTACACAACTATTTAATATCCATTGGTGTTTTTTATACATCTTTTACTTAGTAAGAAACCATCTCTGTCAAACAAATGTTCAAAGAAAATTCAAAACAACTCTCCAAATTAAATGTCTTCATGCCTGACTTCCTCCTGGACTTAACCCCATTCCGCCCCCTGCTATGAAATAAAACTATGCTTTTGGTCTATGGGGGACTTTACCATATGGCTCTCAGCCTCAATTCCTAAAAATAAGAGCTAAGTGTAGGTATTGCCTGTCTGGCAGCATGATGGAAGATCTATCATTCTATAGAGAAATTAGTCATCATAAAGGTATCTAAAAGCTATCACAAGGAGACAAAATCTTCATGTGTAACTGGAAGGAGAATGTAAGTGGAATTTCAAAAGTGGCCCTATGCCACGATTCAGTATCTCGAGAAAAATCATGGTATAAAATAGACTCAGTCTTGTCTAATAGATCTTTAAACATAACTAGACAGAGTAAAAGGTAAAGAAAAAATAGAGCTGAAATCTGAAAGTCAAGCTGGATGACCAGAGACAGATAGAATATGGGCCAGGCAGAAAGAAGAACAAGAATGCACTTGTCAAAGAAATCTGTGTTCAACTCAGTATGTGAGAGAGGAAGAGAGCAATGGCGGGAGGAAGGAGCGAGGAACGAGGAAGAGAAGTAGGGGGGAGAAAGGGCCAAGGAATCTTCTGAACCAGGACTATATTATGAAAATAACACTGGCATACTCTTCACATATTAATCCTCAAGTAAGACTCTGGGCAACATTTTTTCAAAACTCATTGGCGAATAGGGTGTATGCAATGCTACGCGAAGGTTCTGAAAAGCACAGAAATTCAAGATTGTCTATTTATAATCTATCCACTCAATAAGCCAGACAGGTGTTCCTAAATTCATAGATAATTATTTATTTACAGTTTGGGGAATTAAAAACCTTTATCCACTCACTTTCTGAATTTGCTTTAGAAAAATAAGTACTGAGCTTTTTTTAAAAAAAAAAAAAATAGATTTTTTTTTCAGAACATTGACATTTTCTTGAGGCATAGGCCACCTCCAGCAGTGACATTCCTCAACTATTCACTGTGGCTACGAAGAAATTGTTTGTCAGGTGTCAGTATGCAAACTGCCTTTGGTAAAACTCAAATAAGTGGAGTGCAGTTTTAGACAAGTCCAGTGAATACATATAAAAATGTATGGATAAAGAAAACATGCATGATTAAAAAAAATTATTGGAAAGAATTCATAGCCTCACACTTGCACCTGAACCTAGACTGAGAACCCAAACAGAGCAGTTATTGTACAAAGAGGCAGCCTTGGCTCCTTCTCACACATGCTTGCTGGTTACTTCCCCTGTGAAGTGAGGCAGGACATTACCCTCACCAGGACCATGCTTCTGGACTTCCAAGCCTCCAGAATGATGAACCAAAATAAATATATTATAAAGGACTCAGTCTTAGGGATCTTGTTAGAGCAATATAAAGTGGACTATGCTGATACAGAATAGGATTGGGGTAGATTGGGTCATAGAAATCAGACAGATCTCATTTTATATATCAAGACTATAGATTTTACCATAACCAAACTGAAAAGTTACTATTTTTTCAGTTCTTTATATGGACTAACCACTTAAGAACTAAAATAATTTATAATAGCAAGAACCTGGAAACAACCTAGATGCCCCTCAACTGAAGAATGGATTAACAAACTGTGGTACATCTACACAATGGAGTACTGCTCAGCAGTAAGAAAAAATGATATCCTAAAATTTGCAGGCAAATGAATGGATTTGGAGAATATCCTCCTGAGTGAGGTATCACAAACCCAGAAAGATAAGCAGGGGATGTACTCACTCATTAGTGGATTCTCTACAAAAAAGATTGTCTTTGAATAATGTGATCTATGTTGGTAGCAATGGTGTCTGATGCCAAATGGGCAAAGCCCAATGGGTTCTGTTCATTAAGGCCAGGAAATGTGTGATTCTATTCTGAAAAGGCCAGACATGCTGGATGCTTAAAGGGTTGACCTGCACGTAACCAAATCTTTCAGTTTCACTGCCTAGCAGCACCAGGAAGGTGAGAGCAGATGGACTCCTTGTAATAACCAAACTACAATTATTGCTGAGACTGTGTTTCTGAAGAGATGAAACATACACGAGAACCAGTACAACAGCATCTAAAGAGATTTGCTAAAGATTTTTTGGTTCATAGTCAGAGAAGGAAGTCAGTCTTACCAAAGAAATAAGTCAGTGCTGTCAAATCTTTGTCCTGTGAAATGATTTACATATGAGAGCAAGAGGCAGAGGCCTGCGTTTTTCTTGCAGCTTTCTTGTTTCTGCTACAGCAAGGCCTTGACAGAGCAACAGAGAACCACTCCTAGAGTGCCGCGTCTATTGAGAAAGCCACACAGACTGAATATAACAAGGGGAAAAATGAACCTTGTTTAGAAGGAAACACAAGTATAATTTAATTAACCTGCATTCCAGAGTCACTGCTAGCAAATGGAATACATTGGAAGACTAAGAACTCAGCACCCGAGGACACAGGGGTGGGAGAAAATCTACTTATCCCACATCTTCCCCGGACTCTTGTGTTCTTTTGTATCAGGAAAGATAAATTATACCAGTCCAGTCTGGTAGAGAATATGCATGGCTCCAATCAGAGGAATAGGGCAGGCCGAGGGAATAGACGTGAGCATTTAGGAGAAGCAGTCTCTAGAAAGACACATGGGATTGAGAATTGCCTGCCATTCAGGTGACCACTGAGTCAAGTTGGGAGCATTGTTGGCTTTATCCCTGAGCGGAAGAAAGAGTGCACAGTCAAAGGCTGCGTCTCTCCACTCCGATGCTGCATTTTATAAGTATTTCCTCTGCAAACACTGCCAGTCCCAAGCAAAGTGCCTTTCGGACAAGGGCCCTGGTCAAAGTCAGGTGATAAGGGGATAGTGAGTGCAGTGAGTTGAGGGAATCACTTTACTTAGAAAGAGCATTTTTGCCCATTTCCCCAAAGGAAGCACACTGTTTTGGGGTTATATTACAAGGTAGGAGACAGATCAAAGGCTCTGGGTGGGGGTGAGGGTCACACAGGAAAGATGTTAGCTGGGAGGGAGCCTCATCATGAGAGAAAGGATGTGGAGACTCAGGAGTCTTCACGGGAATACAGCCTTTCCAAAGGGTGGATGTGGCTTGATTTGTAGCTGTGAGTGTGCCTGAAATCACAAAACCCTGCCTCTGTAGTACTGACTCTACAGGGACACCCCATACAACTCATGCACATACCCATGTCCCCTGTGTATTTTTCTGTGCACTTTTCCTTACTGATTTATCAGGACTTTTCATATTGCTGTGCTTTGTTCCTGTCAATCATTAATTTGCCTTTTAAATTTATAGATTCTTTAACTATAAAAATGTTTGATGGTCAATGTGTAAAGTAAAATATGCCACCATTATGAGGTATGTCTCCACAGATCACACCACTGTGAGCACTGTGGGTTTTGTCTGCTCCTTTCCCAGCAGTAACTATAGGAACTGGGAGAAAGCTGGATGCACCTCATGAGCTAAATCAACTTGGCATCCAACTCGGAGCCTTTCAGAGCAAATAAAAAACACCATGGCCAAAATTCATGGCTATATTCTGGCCAAAGTACACACAAACACCACACACACACACACACACACACACACAGAGAGAGAGAGAGAGAGAGAGAGAGAGAGAGAGAGAGAGAGAGAGAGAGAGAGAGAGAAATAGTCCACACAGATAAAGAAATCAGGACACAATCCCTAACTGTCAAAACCAAATTTGACAAGGCTGTGGGAGAAATCCCCAGAATGGCTGGCTAATTGGCTTTTCTAAGAGTATTTGATCTTCCCATACTGCTAATATACCCCAAACACCAACTCGAAACAACCTGACCTTCACAGAATAGAATCCAAGATCTGTGATGCAGCTATGTTCAGATTTAGGTTTCAAGGCAGTTGGTTAGTTGGAGCTCATCATAAACCACCAGGGGGCGAGCCTACCCTAAACTGTGAAAGACACACCCAGAAGGTACCAGGGATGTGACAAAAGTTGAAAATAATTGCATTGTGTTTTCAGTGTTTATTTTAAACAAAATTGCATTTCTTTAAAAAGGCCACTTTACATTTTATATAACAACATAGAAATATGAGCTGTGGAGACCCTGTGACTGCAGAACGTTAATTTATTTTTTTGTGCTTGTATTTCAGAGTTGATGTTTGTTATAATAAGAAATAACCTCAGGAACCAAGGGGTGCATTCCACCAATTTTGTTTCAAATGGCTTTTTATATATCTTTGTCATAGTAATTCATATATAATGTGATTTTGTGGACTGTAAATGGAGATTTCACTGGGGGCTCTCATTAGAAGATAATCTCATTATAGATTCCTGTTAGACTTTCTCACCATGTCATCCAGATAGCAATGAAACTCTTCACAGCTGTAGGAAAGTTCTGGAATTACTGATATCATAAACTCAAAAGTGCTTTACTCTAAGAACTTTAAAGAAAACTGCCAATTTCTCTCACCAACTACACTCTAAAAGGAAAGTTTGACAGCCAAAACAGTTTGCAAGCAGGCAGGACAAGCAGCTAAATGCCTCGTAGAATTTGGCTTGATTCAGTGGACTCCTGGGAGGTCTCGCTTCCAAAACACTTCCCAGATGAAAAATTTCATGTTGGATTCTATTTTTTTCAAAGAAACCAAGGTTGCCAATTAAAAGTAATTTCTGAGGATTCCTCATTTAGTTGATTATTCAGGGTTTCTAAGAATTTTTGCAAATAGCATAGCCCAGAACATAGCAAAAACTGTCTTGGAAACCAGCAACCATTCATACAAATGGCTGACTGGGTTCATGGGTTCCATGACTATAGATTTGTCTAGTCATGTATCAAAAATGTAGTTAGGTTTGTAATGGCTGCCTCAGAGTTGGATTTACAGGCAGACAGACACAAGCACCCATGTACAAGTGCATGCGTGTGGTTGGGTCTCTATTGACCTTTGACCATTGCCCTAGCTTAGCCTTGATGCAAGGGAAGGAGCTTGGTCCTGCCTCAACTTGATATGGCATGCTTTGTTCACTCCCATGGGAGGCCTTACCTTTTCTGAGGAGTAGGGGGGGCTAGAAAGAAGGAAAGCAGAGGGAGCTAGAGGAGAAAAGAGAAACTGTGGTTGATAGGTAAAATAAAATTAAAATAATAATAATAATAAAGATTCTCAGTAAAAGATTGGAGGGGCATCTTTTGTAACACTAAGAATCCCATAGACTGAGAAATCTGGGACTTGTTTTCTGTTTCATTATTTTTTAATTATGTGTATTTGTGAGATGAGATAGGATGTGTGTAAATACAATTCCCTTTAGCAAAAAAAGAGAAGTGTCATACCTATCCTCTGGAGCTGGAGGTCCAGGCCCTTGTGAGCCAGCTGCCATGCCTGCTGAGAACCACACTGAGATCCTTTGCACGAGCAGTAAGTGCTCATAAGGGCCGAGCCCCTCCTTCTGACTCCTATCCATGCCTTTTCTTCGTTTTTAGCTAATGATTATTAGAACTTTCTAGGTACGGAGTATGCCTTAATGGCTTTGCTTTTTTTGTGTGTCTCTAGAATATAGATGGCTCTGACATGAAGACCTCATTTAACAGAGAAGAAACTGAGGCTTTGAAAAGTGAAGAACTTTCCCTGTGAAGGCTTGATAGGCATCAGAGCTACATAGAGTATCCAAGCAGGTAGAGTGCTGAGCCCTGGCCATGGCTACAAACACTCAAGAGCCTTGGTTAACTTCCGACTGCTGCCAAGTCTAGCATGACCTGGGTGAAGGCAACAGAATTTGTTCTCTCACACCTTCCTTCTTTATCACTTGTCTCCTTTGTCATTGTCAGCGCTGACAACATGCAGGTCTTTGACCTGAGTCTGTCATCACATCTTCCACTGACCCCTTTGTCTCCCTCTTCACTTCCCAGAAACTTATTATTATCCCAAGGTCACCTAGGAAACCCAGGAGAATCACCCTGTCTTAAGGCCAGGCGAGTGGCAGTTCTCTGTCCATCTCCAGATGGATAACTAACATATCCAGAGATTAAAGAAACATCTTTAAGGGCATCGGGCATCATTCTGCCTACCATAGATGCCTGGCTATTTCACCCTGTTTTGGATGCTTCTTTTACTTGCAAAGGCCCACCTGTTCATGGCTGATCCACACAAGTAGGCCTTCTGTCCTATTGACTGATGTGTCTTTCATCCTTCTTCCCATGGCCTGTCTCAGAGATGTTCTCTTCTCACAGTCCTTGGTTTCAGTTTGAATTAACTCTATTCTGTGTGTTGTTTGTCTACATGTTTATTTGTGACAGGTCTGGCAGATTGTCTTGATGTGTAGCCAAGGGTAGAATTGAAACTCCGTGACTGGGTCTGTCCTTCCTCCTCAGTCTCTATGTTCTGAGTGTCTGGATAGACATGTGCCTACAGACAGAGGCCACTGTAGGGGCCCAGATAGCAGGTTTCTTAGCCTTTCAAAATAACTGGGGTCAGATTTGCTCAGTTTCTGCCCCTTAAAAGTATTCAAAAGACTCCAAACTGATCTTTTGGAAATGAATCTGGTCAGATCTTGAAGCAGCCAAGAGACATGTGTGTCTTTGTGTCTTTCAGTTTCATGTGCTTTCTGCTTTCCTGCTAAATTAGCACTGAGCAGACAGCAGAACGACGCCTGAGGAGGGGTCTTCTCTCCTTTCTTCTCTTCATCCTTTGCTGCCGACAACCCTGACCTCACAGAAATTTCAAAAAGCCATGCACTGAAGGGGGAAGAGAAGGTATAGGCTCAAAAGACACAGAAAATGCAGCGAAGAGGTAGATGTAGAAAGACAATAGCTCTGGGGCTGAGGGGGCAGCATAGGAGCCAGGCATTTACTCAGCATGTGCAGCATCCTAGATTCAGCCCCCAGCAGCATAAGGAAGGAGTAAGTAGTAAGTAAATACAAAAGTCACGTCCACAGATGAGCGCTTTCTATGTCCAGCTACACAACTCGGAGTGTCTGATAGAATATGGAGGACCCTTGTAAGAGGCTTTTGTTTCTGTTTCTGCTTTTTTGTTTTTATTATGGAGCTTTGAGGAAATTATAAATATAATGTTCTTTCTTTAAAAATTCTTTGTTGCTTTAAAATATAATAGCAGTAATAGTGTCAAATAAGATGCAACATATATGTAAATATGGCATAAATATTTTATACAATAATTTGATACAAGTAATCACAT
The DNA here is from genome assembly GCA_004025045.1 of Sigmodon hispidus. Lineage (NCBI taxonomy): Eukaryota > Metazoa > Chordata > Mammalia > Rodentia > Cricetidae > Sigmodon > Sigmodon hispidus. The sequence continues at coordinate 15,475 of PVIH01018889.1, forward strand.
GTGACTGGTGTGAGTTTTGATAGCTCAGTAAAATGTTTTCTGAAAATTCAATTCTGCATCCAAATGTATATATTGAACAAAGTCATTTTCAGTCTGTTTTGCTGGCAGTGCTACACCAAAGCAGATTACAAGCAACTTCTGTTTATTTTAAATTCTGACAAGGATTTTTTTTCTAATGCAATGGCTAATGGGGCTATAAGGTATATTCTGAGGCAATAATATTTAGGCCAATTTTGGGCAAACTGTTTCAATTACAAATTTGAGTATGTCTAAAGCTGCTGATGCAATGCATGGAACTGGTTTAAAGATTTTACTTGATTTTATATTATGTGTGCACATATGTGTGCACACATGCATGAGTACACATGTGTGGTGTTGGAACTCCTGGAACTGGAGTTACTATGGCTGGTTATGAGCATCCTGATGTGGGTGCTAGGAACTGAGCTCTGGTCCTCTGAAGAATAATAAGTTCTTAATTGTTTAACCATCTCTCCAGCCCATCATAGACCTATTTTCATGAAAATATTTAATTGATTTAATATTTAATTTCTTCATGTGGTTCTATATCTAATTTTATTTACTTATTCTGATTTACTGAGGCAGGGTCTCATTCTATAACCCAGATTAGACTAGAACTCCATGTGTAAACAAAGCTGGCCTCCACAAACTCATTCCCACCCTCCTGGTGAGACCACTGAATGCTGAAAGCAGAAGCATGAGCCATCAGATCTTGTTCAGATTCTAGTTTTATAAGAAACTGAAAATTAAAAATGATTAAAGCCTTTTCTGATATTTTTTATAAAATGTGAAGTCCACATTAAGAAATCAAAGGTAGATTATTATTTCTATATAATTTCAAATTTCATATAGAAGTATATTATTATGCCTGTGTATTGTATAGATATATTATCAATTTAAAACATTTTGGTCTTTTTGTTTGTTTGTGTGTTATGGAGACAGGGTTTTTCTGTATAGCCCTGGCTGTCCTGGAACTTACTCTGTAGATCAGGCTGGCCTCAAATTCATAGAGATCTGCCTGCCTTTTTTTCTCAAGTGCTGGAATTAAAGTTGTATGCCACCACCACCTGGCTGAAATTTTTCATCTGTGTTATCTTCCTCATTAATAATTGGCCAACCTAAAATAAGATGAAAATGCAGACCTTTCCATTCACAAAGTTAAATGTAATGTTTTTTCCTCCATGCCTATGACTTTTTCTCTGCAACATCTCAGCATTCAAAACCAAATTTTAAGATTTTGGAACTCTAGGACTCTTTGAAAGATGTTTTATTGATTGTATTGTATACTCTTATTTTATAATAGTTTACTAAAAAGACTACTTCTGAAATGCCAGTGGTTTCTGTCCCATGGCTCAGTTAGAGAGCTAATATTTGTACAGATGTCACAGGGGCAGACTCCAGACATAAACAGCCAGGCTGGCCCCCTGCTTCCCCTGTGTTCACCTCTTCCTTCCCCTTTGCCTATAGTCACTACTGCCATCTTGGCTGCTTCTGCTGTTGCCAGTAAGGATCAAGGTCCTGGTCCAGCAACCATGGAGTCCTCTGAAGTCCCAGACAGACAGTGCTGAGTATATCCTGTTTTGGGGAAGCCAGGTCAATTATTCAGCATCCATACTGCCCACCAAACAAGTATACATTTGTTCTAATGAACATGCTACCACATAAGATACAGCTGAAGCTCAGAAACAAGTTCATTGTCCCATCAGATGTCACTTAAAGAAGATGTTGTTAAGAATTATAGTAAAGAGCCCAGGAGGCTGAGGTGGACATGATAGTGCACAGGAAACAGAGGCAGGTGGATCTCAGTGAGTTCCAGGCTAACTTTTTTACACCATGAGTACCAGGGTAGCCAGGGCTGCAAAGTGAAAACCTATCTAAAAAAGCTAAAACAACAACAACAAAAATCACAAGTGAGCAATGAAAAAACAATAGGTCCAGCACAAAGTCTTTCAAATAGCAGGCCCTCATGGCAATCCATAGGTAACCAGCCCAGGAAGCCAGACAGCATTTAACCTTCCAAAGGAACTGTGGGATGGGGACAAAAAAAAACCCACTGAAATTAAGAAAGAAAGCCTTAGAGAGTTCCTGAGAAGTCCCAGGAGCAGAGTCTCAGCAGCCCAATGCTTCTCCACGCCCAATCTCATGGCCACATGCCTCTCTGTGCTCATGCATAGCTCTTCTGCCACACCCACCAGATTGCATCCTGTCAGTCATAGCATGCACAAAAGACTCACCCCTGTGATGCAAAAGACACCTAGTTGTCAGCCTAATGCTCCCCCCTGCTTGTTTCTAATATTGGCATTAACAGTGCACCTTGGTTGCCATTCTGAAGCCTGTGACTGTGTCATGTGACAAAGTTCTCACCAACATAACAGGATTGGATTGTCTTTGCCTCACTGACCATGAGCTTCTAGTTGCATCATAAAATAGAGCACAGATAGAGGATCAGCCACGTTGAACCACCGGACGGGGCCACAGTGCACAGATTGCTGAAACAACAAGTGGGTGGAGCCAAGTTTTTAAATAACATCATGGGACAAGCTGGCCTGACACACTGGAAAGCTCCCTTCTTTTGCTTTACTAAAAGAAAACAATGTTATTTGCATGAGGCTACTGTGTTTCAGGGATGCTTAGATGATAGTAGTTCTGTTTTTCCATGCCAGTGTGTCCTTCTGGATTGAGCAGAGAACAATAGCAAGTCTGGATGTAAGAGTTAAGTGGCCAGACATAGATGGGCACTTCTCATTTCAGTGAGAAGTCAATGTGCCTTGTCACAGTGGGGCTCATTTACATGTTAGATATGGATGAGATAGACTTCAGTAATCCAGTCTAGCCCAGATATGAAATGTCTTTCATATTTGAAATCACTAATTTGGAAGTATATCCTTCAAATGTAATCAAATTATTAGTTAAATGAGACTATAAATTATAAAGCATGATTGACAGCAGATGAGTTTTTAATAACCCATGCTTCTCTAGGATGACTGACAGTACTAAATTGAAGTCCTAATACAGACAGCAAAACAAACACATTTATTTTAAGGTCATGTCCTGCAAATGACTCAGACAACAGTCCTCCTTCCCCTAACCTGCAGATCCAGGGACACAAGGTGTCAGTGATTTTTAGAACTTCTGCTTTCTACAAGAAGTTTTAGCAGACCTATCCAAAATATACTAAATAAAATAGTTTCAAAGATGTGAGGTGTTAAAACAGCCCCCTGTTGCAGAATATTTGTTTCCTCTATAAAGACGTGTCTCTGCCTAAGGTGCCTTCTGACTGGTTTAATAAAGACCTGAAAGGCCAATAGCTAGGCAGGATTGTATAGGCAGAACTTCCTGGCAGACAGAGAGAAAAACTAGGAGCAGGAATCTAGGCACACAAATTTTTCCAACAGGCTCAGAGTAAGTCAGATTGCCATAGTATTAAGTATAGGTAACTGAGCCACATGGTAGAACATAGGTTTTTAAAAAATGGGTTAATTTAGTTTTTATTATTATTATTATTATGAACAAAGAAGTCACACTTTCTATCGTTGTATATTCTTATTCAAGGTCCCTTCCCCCTCCCATCACATCAAGTCATTCTTTCTTCTCCACAAATCCCCATCCCATCCCTGGGCAGGCTACAGGCAGTCCCATGGTCCCACTGCCCCAATATTGCTTAGTTCAGTCTCCACTCCTGGCAGATCCAGTTTTCTCCCCCTCCCTCAAGAGTGAGTCAGGTGTTCCTCTAGGGGGAGTGGGATCCACGGAGTCAGTCCAGGGTGTTTCTGATCCCAAGCTATTTAGTGGTTGTGGTTTGCAACTTGGGCATGCTTTGCTTTTTTCTTGTTTGTTTGTTTGTTTATTTAGAGTCCACTAATGAATGAGTACATCCCCTGCTTATCTTTCTGAGTTTGTGATACCTCGCTCAGGAGGATATTCTCCAAGTCCATCCATTTGCCTGCATATTTTAGGATATCATTTTTTCTTACTGCTGAGTAGTACTCCTTGTGTAGATATACCACATTGTGTTAATCTATTCTTCAGTTGAGGGACATCTAGGTTGTTTCCATGTTCTTGCTATTACAAATAACGCTGCTATGAACATAGTTGAGCTAATGCCTTTGGAGTGTGACTGTGCATCTTTAGGGTATACACCCAGAAGTGGTATTGCTGGGTCCTTGGGGAGATTGATTCTCAGTTTTCTGAGAAACCACCATACTGCATTCCAAAGTGGCTGAACAATCTTACACTCCCACCAATAATGGAGGAGTGTTCCCCTTGCTCCTCATCCTCTCTAGCATAGGCTGTCCTCTGTGTCTTTTATCTTAGCCAATCTAACAGGTGTCAGGTGGTATCTCAAAGTTGTTTTGATTTGCATTTCTCTGATGGCTAAAGATGATGAGCACTTTTTCAGGTGCCTTTCAGCCATTCGTAATTCTTCTGCTGAGAATTCCCTTTTTAGATCTGAACCCCATTTTTTGATTGGGTTATTCAAGGTTTTGGGCTCTAGATTCTTGAGTTCTTTATATATCTTGGAGATCAGTCCTCTCTCACTTGTAGGGTTGGTGAAAATCTTTTCTCATTCTGTAGGCTGTCACTTTGTCCTATTGACAGTGTCCTTGACTTTGCAGAAGCTTCTTAGCTTCAGGAGATCCCACTTATTAATTGTTGGTCTTAGTGTCTGTGCCACTGGTGTTATATTTAGGAAGTGGTCGCCTGTGCCAATTCATAGAAGTGTATTTCCCACTTCCATTTCTATCAAGTTTAAAGTGGCTGGGTTTATGTTGAGGTCTTTGATCCACTTGGATTTGAGTATTGTGCAGGGTGACAGGCTCAGATCTATTTGCATTTTTCTACACACTTCCATCCAGCTATGCCAACACCATTTGTTAAATATACTATCTTTTTTCCATTGAATATTTTGGGTCTTATGTCAAAGATCAGGTATTCATAGGTTTTTGGGTTAATGTCTGGATCCTCAATTCTATTCCATTGATCCACAAGTCTGTTTTTATGCCAGTACCAGGCTGTTTTAATTACTGTAGCTCTATAGTATAACTTGAAGTCAGGGATGGTGATACCTCCTGAGGTTCTTTTACTGAGTAAAATTATTTTGGCAATCCTGGCTTTCCTGTTATTCCAAATGAAATTGAGTATTGTTCTTTCAAGGTCCAAAAAATATTGTGTTGGGATTTTGATGGGCAGTGCATTGAATCTGTCGATTGCCTTTGGTAGAATTGCCATGTTTACTATGTTGATCCTACCTATCCAGGAACATGGGAAAGGTTTCCATTTTCTGATATCCTCTTCAATTTCTTTCTTCAGTGATTTAAAATTTTTGTCAAATAGGTCTGTTACTTCTTTGGTTATAGTTACTCCAAGGTATTTAATACTATTTGCAGCTATTATGAAGGGTAATGTTTCCCTTATTTCTTTTTCAGCTCTTCTATCTTTAGTGTATAGAAGGGCTACTGATTTCTTTATGTTAATCTTGTATCCTGCTACATTGCTGAAGGTGTGTATCAGCCATAGGAGTTCCTTGGAGGAATTTTGTGGGTCACTTATGTATACAATCATATCATCTGCAAATAGAGATAGCTTCACTTCTTCTTTTCCAATTTGTATCCCCTTAATCTCTTTTTGTTCTCTTATTGTTTTAGCTAAAACTTCAAGAACTATATTGAATAGATAAGGGGAAAGAGGACATCCTTGTCTAGTTCCTGATTTTAGTGGGATTGCTTTGAGTTTTTCTCCATTAAGTTTGATACTGGCTGTTGGCTTCTTGTAAATCACCTTTATTATATTTAGGTATTCTCCCTGTATTCCTGATCTCTCCAGGGTTTTAATCATAAAGGAGTGTTGGATTTTGTCAAAGGCTTTTTCAGCATCTAAGGATATAATCATGTGGTTTTGTTCCTTTAATTTGTTTATATGATGGAATACGTTTACAATTTTCCGTATTTTAAACCAGCCCTGCATTTCTGGGAGGAAGGCAACTTGGTCGTGGTGGATGATATTTTTTTTATACATTGTTGTATACGGTTTGCCAAAATTTTGTTGAGAATTTTCGCATCAATATTCATGAGGGAAATTGGTCTGTAATTCTCCTTCTTTGTTGTGTCTTTGAGTGGCTTGGGTATTAGGGTAATTGTGGCCTCATAAAAGTAATTTGGCAATATTCCTTCAAAAATGGGTTAATTTAGTTTTAAGATCTAATTGAAATAAAGTTAAACTAAGGCCAAGCTTTCATAAATAATAATGTCTCTGGGTCATTATTTGCAGTCTGGTGGTCCAAAGATAGTCCAACAAAATAGCTTGCTCCAGTCCTCAGAGTTTCCAGTGCATGGGGAATACCTGTGCACTGGGAAGAAGAAACAGGGAGAAAAAGGAGAGCAAGATGAAAGGAAGAGGCACCCAGGTTGGAAATGCACACAATTCCCAGGACTCCTCCTCCCAGAGTGAGGAAATAAGCTTTCCTGGTGCAAGATTAACTTTTCTTCAGGAATGGACATGGAGCACAGTTTTATAAACAGAGAATAGGAAATGCTTTTACTTCTGGAAAAGGAATAAAATCAAACTGTGTCTAAATCAATGTGGAATGCAGGAGATAATGGCAAATCCTAAGATGTAATTAGGTGGGGTGAAAAATCTACCAAGCAGATGAAAACAGGAAGTCCCACTTTTAATTAGTACATCTCCAGAGCACGGCCATCAGAAAGTGGACAATGAGTGACACATTGCACCCTCCCAATGTGAGAAGATACGGGATGATCTGGCTAAAAACTCCTTAAATAATTTGAGCTCAGTGATGTTTCAACAAGAAAGAAAATATTTCTCACAAGGAAATAGCAAAAGCTCCCCAGTGTATGAATCTTCATTTCTTCTGTCAATTTCATTTCAGTGATATTGAATGGAAAACCCAGTCTCCATCGTTTTAATTGATCATGTCAATGTTTATCTTTTCCTTGAGACTCTGGAGTCCTTACTAGGAGCACATAATGTTTCTTGGCTCTGCTTGGAGGTCCCTGGAATACAGTTCACCTTATGCTAAGCCATCTAATGCTTCCTTGTCATCAAGCCAAGAGTCTATGTGCCACTCTTCTTCATTACACACAGTTTCCCAAGCACCATTGCTGTTGGTGTCAATAGCCCATCTCTATCCATTCCCATCTCCAATTTCTTTGCCATTAATTGTGAAGATTGGTGAAAATGCAAAAGAAAAAACTTTTAATTATTTTTTAAAGTAAAAGACAAATAGATTATATAAGAGGACTTCAGGGAATCTTGCCCTCTAAATGGCAGAGTGAATATCTAGTAGAGAGTAACCATTTTTCCTTTTATTTAATCATTGGATGTATACTCCATAATTGAGGTATAGTCTCCAGATAATGAGGTGTCATCAGTTAGTCAAGAACTAAATTAAAATAATTTGGAGAGACACAGTGTTACTATAATAGAAAAAACATGGTTACAATTAGGTTCAGCTCCCAGATTTGTCTCTTACCAGCTGTAGAAGTCTTCAAGTCTCAGTACCTTTTAAAAATGTAACTGTTTGGTCTGGGGCCTAGCTTAGCGGTAGAGTATCAGTTATGCTTAGCATGTCTAAGGCCTTGAATTGATGTTCCCACAAATAAACAAATGTGAACATGCACACCAATGACAGAGGTGTTTTTGAAGATACAAGAAACAAGCTCACCATATCTGGCATATAGAAAGCTTGGATAGGGGAGCTATATTATTACTGTTCATCCTTAGTGCAAACATTTCTACTGATATCTATCACACTGAACAGTGATTGCTGCAAGCTCTGAATTTAATCCCAAGCATATTTCCTGTAAAGTATTTAGGTAAAGTATGATTAATTCAACTTTTTAGATTTGAAATTTTAAATCTAAAACATATATCATCTGTGATATGGTCCTACCTTCTGAATGAACAAACAAAGGTTAAAGAGTCAGCACAACATTCTAAAGTCAAGGTTAATTCATGAAGTAGCTCCTGAAGCTTTTTAGAAAGTAGAAATGGGACTCCGTTGATCATGTTCATGTCACCATGACTTTAAGGAAACAATTTAAGGATGAAAGATTTATATAGGATAGTAGTTTAATCTGTGCATGATACCACAAACTTGCCAAGAACATACAGTAGCAAGAGTGTCTGGTGGAGGCTGTGCTTTATTCCTTGAAAGACTGGAAGCAGAGAAGATGGGGCCAGGGACAAAATAGCACCAAGGACTCACTCCCAGTGATCTACTTTCTCCAACTTCTAAAATTACCAGAAACTTCTAAAACAGCATCACCAACTGGAGACCAAGCATTCAAAAGATGAACCTGTAGAGTACATTTCACATGGAAACAATCACAGAAATGAAGATATTCTAGTGTCATTCTAGTGATCTTAACAAGGTATGGATTATTCTAGAAGAAAAATGGGCAAACTTTTCAATGTATGTCAAAGTAGTGATGGACCTAGATTTTATGGCACACAAGTATCTGTTTTACTATTCATTGCAGAGCAAAGGACGTCTGTAAACAATATAAAATCAGGTGAGTTTACTGCAGTTCAACAAAACTTACAAGAAAAAATAAAGCAACAGGTTGCATGTGGCTCGCAGAACATAGCCTGATGACCTCTGACCTACAATACTCCTTCAGAGTTTCTCAATAGAAGAAGTATGACAAACGTAATTCCAGATCAATAGAGCTTTGTAGGCAGATGCCAAGGCTCTAGAAAACCAGGATGACAATAAGAGCCCTTTGGGGAGCTGGATTTAAATGCTGTTCTTGGGACTAATAAGTTAAAGTAGTGTTTGATGACACAGCTCATACTCAAGCCCTAACACTGCAGCTTTTGATACCATCTTAGTAATAACCAAGTAGTGCTAATCAAAGGGTGGAATTCAGAACGGTGATGATAAAATAATGGTTATAAAAGTAGAAGCCAAAAGGAAAATAATGATGAAACTTCAGTTAGAATAACTAAAACCAAACCTCTAAGGAAAAAAAAAGAGAAAGTATTCCAATCTGAAAAGATACACAAAACTCCTTCCAAGCTCTGTTGATTAATGTAAAGTGGGAACATCTTCCTCATGTAAACAATACTTCTTACATCAGCCACCATCTCCCAAGGGACTTGGGGCTGGAGCAGTGTCTCAGTGGTTGAGAGCACTGGCTGTTCTTCCAGAGGTCCTAAGTTCAATTCCCAGCAACCACATGGTGGCTCACAGCCATCTATAATGAAATTTGGTGCCCTCTTCTGGTGTGTAGGTATATGAAGGCAGAATGATGTATACATAATAAATAAATAAATCTTTAAAAAAACAAAACAAAAAAAACCCAGAGTGAAACCTAGCAATAAACTGCAAGAATCAAAACTGTTCTCCAATTTACCTGGCCACATCAGATCTTGCTGATGATGCTTGCCCCAGACACACAGAGAGAGGGCTCATGAAGGAAGGTACTGACTTACACATCTCCCCTCCAGTAAGGACACGAATGAAAAACAAAAAAAAACAATCCTTTTAGCAATTGGAGGCCTGGACCAATTTCTATTTCCTTCTAAGTATGACAGATTGGGATAAGGTTGCCAAGGAACACCATACAAGCATCCTCTAGGGAGGTTTGGGGAGAAGTCTGAACTCTACATCTGTTTGGCAGGAGGTATCCCAGAAGAGAAAGAGAAGCAGAAGACTTCTCAACCTCATCCATTAAGGAAGCTGTTTAAACTGTCATTTGACATACTCAATTGAGCTAAATGTTGCACTTTATTTCCCCTAATGCTTATGTTGCTCCTTAGTAGTAAATTGGGTGTTTGGAAGACATATGTAACAGTGGGGACTCTAATATAACAAGATGATATGTGAGACCATTGGATTCACTGTTTCACATCAGCTTCCTGCCAACATCTGCTCCCTTTATACAATGGCAGAACAGTCAGCATTAGGTGCAAGCCAGCTGAGATTTTCCAATATTTGGTTTTTCTTCGGCTTTCACACCTGACCTTTTGTTTCAGGGAACGCATTTAGAAGAATACATGCATGAAAAGAGCAGTGTGAAGAAGAGGGGTATGGAGTTGTTAGAGTGTTATGATGCAATATCTTTTACTCAATGGGCTTTCAGTTAACAAGATAGGACTAACTGTAAAATATTTCAGTGCCTTTGCCCTCTTCAAAGACACAGCCAGCCCCATGAACTCAGCCTCACTCCTAGGGCCACTATCATTTCCTATACTTTCTTCTTTTCATAGGATAATTATAACCTCTTATTTAAAGGATCCCAATTCAATGCTATATGAAACTCTGTGTGTGTGTGTGTGTGTGTGTGTGTATGTGTGTGTATAAAAGAGTGATACTTTTTTTTTTCTCAAATGGGTAACCTTGTAATGCAATTATAAGAAACATATTTCTGAGAAAAACTTTATTTATTTTATTTGCCATTTTGTATTTATCTACTTTTAGAGAAAGGTTTCAATTATCATATATTAATACTGATGTTTTTCAAAGTACTAAGAAGCCAGCCTAACTGAAACCACTTGCACAGAATTAGAAGTAAAATGTTAACCACTAGACTGACATATTGGAATAAGACAAATTAACTTTGTTAAACAGCGAGAGAAACATCTGAGTTTGTAACTGATATTATACAAAATTCCCATAGAAGAAATACTTAAAAAATCAGAAGTAAAGGATGGTATTAAAAATAAATTAGCAACATCAAAAGGATGCCTCTACCTTGACAGAGATGCTTTGTTTAATTTGGTTAAAGGAAAAGTAACCTTTTGTGCTCAAATTCAGAATTCTCTGAATCATAGATCTTTATCATTTGCATTGTCTGTGTCCTTTGGGATTTTCACTGAAGCTCACAAACAGCTCAAGAATGAACAACCACTACATATTTCACTTCACCAGTTGGTTAAAAACTGTTTTCTCTCATCCACAGCTTTGTCCAGGTCACAATCCCCACAGCAGTCTCATTATTGTCCTTATCAAGAGCAGACTCCCCGGGCCTCAGCTTCAAAGGCTTCCCCCAGCCTTCTTAGCTCTTATTCCTGACCACTCTATACTGTCCCCACCAAGAAACCCTTCCTAGGTTCCTTTGATTCATTGCCCATCACCCATACATGCTATGTCTAAAACTTCCAGCATTAGCTCCTCCCCTGAGTGAGTTCTACTGAACTTGTCAGGCACAGTACCCATCTGCTTTTGTCTGCACGTGTGAGCTCCACGATAATATGAGAAAAGATCTACTCAGCCAACTTCTTGGGTGTTTTTCTTTTTCTTTGTTTCATCTCCTGGACTTGTATGAGACAGATGAGGGAAGTAGAGTGTTTGCGTCACATTTAAAGACTCACGACTTAGTTACTAGAGTGTTTGCTTAGTAAGCACAAAGCCCTGAGTTCATCACCCAGATCTCACAAAAATCTGCATGTGCTAGTGCTCACCCATAAACCTGTGTTTAGGAAAGGGCAACAGGAAGAGCAGAAGTTCAAAGTCATCCTCAGCTAAACATCAGGTTCAAGGACACCCTAGAGCCGCTGGAGATTCTGTCTCAAAACACAAAATGAACAGACAAACAACAAAAGAAGGATGCTGGGGAAGTAGCTTAGCCAGAAAAATGCTTGGCTTGAAAACACAGGACCTAAGGTGGATCCCCACATTAAACAGGCCATGCAGAGTGGCACAATCTTGAGGTCCTATCGAGAAGAAGAAACTGGTGGATTCCTGGGCCTAATGAACATCTGTTAGCTGACTTTCGGTGGCTGATGAATCATCAGCAGAAGGAGAAATTACAACAAAGACAGGTAATTTGGTCCAAGTATGTACCTCAACCTGGCAATGGACTTGCCCTTATCTGTAACTGTATAGGGTTTTGAATTTTGTATATGCTAACAACTGCTTCAAGGAAAATCAGAGCACTACAATCTGAAATGATTATTTCTGCTCTTTATGTTGTCTTTAGGGCTTAACTGATTCCAGGATGGAATGTCTAAGGACCCACACTCATGCAGGTATGGATAGCTACTGTGTGTTCACAGTTTCAGTGGTAACGTCATACCTGGATGGCAGCATTTTTTTGGACACTCTTCCCCTTTCTCCAGCTCTTAAATTGCTCTACCCTGTCTTCAGGAATGTTCCTTGGCCCTTGGATATGGCTTTTCTGCTCAAGGCTGAGCACTCATCAATCATGTATAGTTTGAATATGAAATGTGTCCTTCGGGCTCACTTCTATGAGTACTTGGTCCCAGCCAAGGATGCAGCTTTAACAGATTGTAGTAGCTTTAGGGGCAGGGTCTAGTCTGTTGACATAGGCTCTGAAAAGCCAGCCCTTGAAGGCTGTAGCACTCTCCACCCTGCTGTACTCCCAGTGACCTTTGACCCACTGGATATAAGCCAAGTACTGCTGTTCCACTGCTGTGCACTGCCTGTGTGAACATGTGAGGAAAATCAGTCTTTCTTCCCCTGTGTTGATTTTGCCCAGTATTTTATCACAGTGATGGGAAAAGCAATTATCTTGCTCTGTTTTTGCCTAAATAGAGGAGATCCAGAGAAGAAATATCACATTTTAGAAGCACATCTGTTGGGCTGTGGCCTTGCCACTCAGTTTTGAGTTCTTAGTATCTACCTGTAAACTAAACTATAACTTAATTTTCCTCCAGTCCAATGTTGTCCTATTAAGTCACTAAGAACAAGAACTACTGTGTTGCTAAGTCGATGTAAGCTGAAGCCACACATTCTGATATAAATTTCAGGGCACAGCCTTCATCTTGATGTTCAAGCATGCAAACAATTGACCAGAATTCTCATACCTAGAGCATAGAATTCAAACTGTGAATCAGGATGAAAAATTGATTAAGCTTTTAAATTCTAAAAATGTGGCTAGCCTTCCTCAATGCCTCATAAGGAACTTCTTTACTTGGAGTCTCCTAAGTCTCTTGTTGACTTGCTTATGCTTACCTCCTTCACAAGGCATAGTAATGCTGTAGTTTGAAACTTCCATGCAGTGGGTTCTGTGGTAACATGATAAAGAATTGAATCTGTTCTGTCTAACTTGAATTTTTCCACAACCTAAGAAGCTCCTGTCTATTCAGATTATTTTAGACACATTGGAACTCTTTGTATTTTACAAGAAGTCCTTTCTGCAGAAAGTAGACTTGTGAAACACTTGTTGGCACTTACTGTTTTAATTGAATATGGTCATGAGACATAAGGACTGAAGGAGGAGAAATCTATGCAGTTCTAGACATATCTTAAGGTACTTGGATAAATATGGTTTAAAAAAAAACTACAGAGACTCCACTACAAAGCTTACTTCACTCTAAATCTTAACAGACTCTTCAACTTGGTTAGATAAATTTCTCATGTGGACCATTTTTGATCTGCTCAATTTTGCTTGGCTTTACAGAGAAGCTGTCAGGCTCCAGCTTGACATGACCCTCTAGATAGTCCCAATAGTGTTATTACTATAGCTGCATATAACAAATATATGCAATTTTAAAAGTGCTATTATACTGTATTCTCTCAAGTTGTCAATGTCTGGAATCATCTCTTGATTGAATGCTAAGTTGTCTATGACAAAAAACACAAGTAAATGCATGAATGTAAGGACATTGTTGCCAAGACACAGTGCACTGTAACAGGAAGTCTGAACTTGGATTATACTGTGGCGCTAAGTGTTCTTCATACCTAACTGAAGTAGAGGAATTGTGATAATTAATAGGATTCTACTGTTTAAGACTTAGCCCCTTCATCAAGCCCCAATGGACCAGGGCAAAAATCAAAAAAGTATTATTCATGCTAAATGCCACATAACAAACTGAATCTTTAAAGAAGATAGCTCCCAAAAAACAAGTCAATAAATCTTGGGGTTCATAGTGTGATCAGATATCCTGCAACATTTCCCCACTTTTGTCTAAATAAACAGTAAAACTTATAATAATGAAGCTTTTTCTGTCAAGCCTTCAAAAAAATAAAACAGGTCAATTTTTTGTTTTGTTTTGCTTTGTTTTCTGGGAAGCAGAACATGCTGCCCACCTAATAAAGTACTTTAATGAAGTCCCCTCAATTTCAATCCTTAGAAAATGTAGCCTGACATCAGCTGGTTTCTTTCCTATGGCTGTTTCCTTCCCCCACCTTATAAAATTTCTGGGTCTGTTACTTCCCCATGGGAATTCTCATTCTGTTTCATATGATGGGGCCTGCCCTAATTTATAAATTACAAAGAAAAGCAAATTAAATCCTAACTAAATTTGTCGTCTGCCTTTTGGCAGAGTGAATGCTTTTCTTTAAACTGTTCTGAGAAAAAAGAAGTAAAAATAATTCTCCTTCACTTAGCTCTTAATAATACTGTAATTTGTTCACATAAACAAAGCTATCAGATCATATGAAATAGTTTTGTTTTCCACCAGAATAACCATTGACTGTTTGTTTTATTGCAATGTTCCACTGTTAATCCTCTGGCTGTTGAGTTTCCCAGTTAAGCAAGACATTTTCCAGTCTTCAGATTATATCCTTTTAAATCTAGAAAAAAAAATCCTCCATTCAGAAGTTACACTTACCAGGGAGTCTTCTAAAATGTCAAATGGAGAAAATTGGAAACAGCTTAACAATCCCAAAGAATAATATTTTAAAAAATCTTATGGAGTAAAAACTCAGATTCCATGGGGTTACAAACTGTGTTAGGCAATTTGGGAAAATATTAACTCTTTAGGAGTCTTTGTATACTATTCTATGGACATAAGTAACTTGTCAACCTAAATTCCCTAAAGACTTTGGAGTGGTTGGTCTTCATCTGAAACACTGTGTTGTTTCCACTTGAATTGGTTCTAAGGACAGACACTCCCTCTTATCAGGAATATGCAGCACTGTGGTAGTATGTCTTTGCTTGGTGTCAAGTCTCTAGTCAAATCAGCTTACATTGCTTTGCTTCACAAAAATAGTACAGATATGCTATGAATAACAAACAAATGTCCAGTAGACCCTTGTCTGCATCTGCATGTAACATCCAAAATAAGAAACCACTCAAAATAAAAATACTTCGAAGTTCTTTGGTATCTGCCATTGATCTTCTATACTGGGTAGATCTAAATATTCACATTTTCTTTATTTAGAAGTCAGCCACCCAGAAGACTTATTTTCAGTGCAAATTCTTCACCTAGATTAAGCCAGACATCACTGACATCTACAAGATGAGTGAAACCAGATCTTGAAACTCCTACCTACCAGGCTGACCTCCGCAGTTCTAAACGTAGTAACTATATTTCCTATGCCCTGTTTTGAGATTCACACACACACACACACAAACACACACAAAATTCAAGACAAAACTGAGACTATTTCCATGAAGGATTAAAGAGAAGTTATGCTTCCTGAACAATCTTATCCAATGACTTACATGGTTAATGAATAATCTTCTGTGTATACACATGGCATATTTTGTAATGGACTTATATTTCACTAACCTATCTCCACAATTATTTGAATCTTTTCTGTTCTTGATACTCATCAGGTATGTTAATACAATCATTTGCATATTTCATCATATATGTCTGGAGATATAGATCATCATTTTAAAAGGAGCAGAACAATACACTGATACTGCAGTATAGCCCAATAGTCACCTTCTAACTATGGGATACCTTTCCATTAAGCAAGGGCTCTCCTTAACTACATAATCAGAGACAGTTGTACATGTGAGACTACCCACATATCATACTACCTATGTGGAGGTCAAAGGACAAACTCAGGTGTCAGTTCCCATCTTACACATTGTTTGAAACAGGCTGTTGCCATCTGAGTATGTCACACTAATAAGACAAAAAGCTTTTAAAGATTCTTCTGTTTCTGCCTCTGCTCTCACCCTATGAGCCCATGTTGGAAGCTACCACCAGGGTAATGATGTCCTTAGGATTTTCTTTCTTTTCCCACCTCCCTTTCCACAGTGTCCCCTTTCCAACTGACCAAAGAAAAGACACACCTCTTATCCATTCCCAACCTGTCACTGCACATTCTTCTAGGATTTACAACTCTGGGATCCTAAACACATACACAACCAAACTAGTCCCTGCTTTCTTGCTTTCTCACTCCCAAATATTGCCAAAGAATATATTTGTTCTGCTTTTAGGATGAAGTTGAACAACACACACAAACAAGGAAGGTAACAAAACTCCTGTTAAGGCACTGTTTTTTGTTTGTTTTTTTTTTAAAAAAAAAAATCTGTTTACGTGCCAGTCTATTCATCTAAATATACATTAAAATTAGGAGTAAAGACTGAGGCTTCGAAACTGAGATTACAGCTAGGGTTGAATAAGAATGTTCCCCTCCGAATTTAAAAATTAAGGTTACAATGGACAAAGCAACTGTCTGCCATGTCTTACAATGAAAGAACAGCAGAAAGACTGGGCCATCATGTGTGTGCGTTCTAGGTGGGTGCTTTCCTCTCCAGACCTACCAAAGGAAAATGCACGTGAATATAAAGGTGGATGTGTGCAGCAGATAGAATTATCCTTATATAATATACCATTCATATGAAATATGCCATGCATAAAAATATAACAGAATGGTCAAAGGAGCCAGAGGAAGAGCTCCAGCGATATAGAGGGGATGGGACTGTTTACAACCGTGAGGTTTCTCTAGAAAAGAGCCCCAGTCTTGAGGCTGCATGTGGGAAGAGCAGAGGCAGCAGCCAAATTTGGTATTCACCTTGATCAGTATCAAGGGTCCATTGGCAGCCTCAGAAACATAACAAAAATTACAGAGAAGAAAGCGGTTTAGGGCAATTTTCTTTATTTTATTTTATCTTAGTTAAAATATATCATTTATTTATCTCTCCCTACCTTTCCATGTCCTACCCTTCCACACCTTTGCTCATGGAAGAGCAATGTTTGTTAAAGTATTTTACTAAGTTCTAGTCTATCCTCCAGGCATGCACACATGGAACTGACTTGAAGAATATCAAACATCTGAAAAGTAGACAACAGTGCACTTCACAGCCATGTGCCAGGCTAGCTCCTGGAAAAGTCATGATATGGAATTAAAGTCCACTGGGGTCAATGGAGCATGAGACTGAACCTAACCAAGGCAGGCAATACTGAATAAAAGCAAGCAATGGAGACAAGGCAATGAGATTTCTAACACTCTCCTAGTCATACAATATAGTCACACTTTGTGTGTCCTTTTAGAATAACATACGAGAAAGTAGGCCATTCCTGGAAAACCCGAAGTGAAGATTCAAGCAATGACTCCATTCCTGAGGTGGCCTGGATGTTGAAATTATTTGATAACTTTAAAGCAGCCATTATAACCATGCTCCCTGAAGAAAGAGCCAAATGACGCCATCTAATGAGTAAAGTCTACAGTACACAAAGAACAGATGAGAAGGAATCAAATGGGGATTTAAAACTAAAATGTACAATAAATTGTCCTGAAGAGCCACATGTGGCCGACTGAAGGGAGCGAGGAAGAGGAGGTGATTTCCTGGCTAGTACAATGTGAGTGACAATGAGGGAATGACTGGACAGCAGAACTTACATAGCAGTCAGAGATCTTCCACTTCCTGTCACTGAGGACCAAAGGGCATCAGAAATATATATATGTGTGTGTGTGTGTGTGTGTGTGTGTGTGTGTGTGTGTGTGTGTGTATGTATTTATATTAAAAGCTTTGAAATGCTAGTGGCTAAAATTTCACAAATCTAAGCAAAGGTATAAATTTAGATTCAAGCTTCTCAGAAAAAAAAAAAATAGGAACAACCCAAAGAAAGCCATGCCAAGACACACAACATTCGGACAAGCAGAATTAAAAACAAACCAAAAAAAAAAAAAAAAAAACCCAAGATAAAGCAATAAGATTATAAATGTAATTCTTATGTTAACAAACTGAAGTAAAACTGTATGGTTGTGATAACAGAGTAGAAACATTCAACAGGATGAAAATTTTTATGTGGGCATGAGAGAAGGCTTAGAGGATACGTCGTCACAGCATAGGTATGAGGTTCTGAGCCTGGATCAGACAGGAGGATCCTGGGGATTCCTGGCTAGCCAGGGCAGCTACACCAGTGAGGTGGAGGTTCAGTAAGAGACACTTAAAAAATAATGTAGAAAATGACAGAGGAAGATAGATATCCAAAATTAACTCCTGGCTCAAATGGGCATGTGGTCACTGACATGTTCACATGCTCATACATACACACGCACACACACATACATGCACAAAAGTATACACATAAACATATCATACACACAAAGAAGCATGTTTAATGCAAGTAAATGTTTATAGTAGAAATAATTTTCATAGCTTTAAGAACCCTGGGAGGGGTGATACTAAGATTCTTCAACAAGAGTGAATGAATGAATTAAAATCCATCCACACAGTGATATATTAGTATTATAAAAGAGTAAATCATTGATACACAAGGTAACATAGTTCAATGATGAAGTTACCATACTAAGTAAAAGAAACTAGTTTCAAATGGTAGCATACAGTGGGAGTCTATTTATGTGACACATGGAAGAGCAAAACAGGTTTGAAGTCTAGATTGATTCCCAGGGATTGTAAGGAGACACGTAGCAGGTAAGGAAGCACAGACAAAAGAGAGCATGTCATGTTTTGAGAAAATTGTTCTATCACTATCTGATTTTGTTAATGGTTATAAAATATTTACAATATGTTAAAAGACCTGTACACAAAACTGTGAATCACATTGTATGCAAATTTAAAAATTAAAAACTTGAGTTAGTCTATCACTGTTGATGCATAATGCTGACCAATAAGCTTGCCACTCAAGATGGTTTTCATCACTTGGGTCAATTTAATGTGAATTGAATAGGTAAAATTAGCAATACAGATGTTTTATTAAGCAAATAGTAACTGCAATATAGTTTTAAGAAATACCATATTGCCAAAAATCAACTGTAATTAATAATTTGTCAGTGTTCTTAACTTTTTAAAGAATATGTAGTTTTTGTTTTTAGTTCCATTAAGTGAAACAATAATACATGAACCCTTAACTCCTGGTAATGTTTCCAGAAATGTCCTTGCTGGAATGCACCATGTAGCAAATTCATTCACAAGCTTTGTGTGCCGATGACAGATTAATTACCTTGTGATTTTGACATTAGACAGGAAAGCTGCTCAAACAATTGAACATCATTATTACAGTAAAACATCCTCTATTACTGTGTTCCTAACTATGTGAGTAAGTTTCCAAAACATTGCCATCTAAAAGAAAAATATGAAGAGCATTAATTTCCTAATATACTCTGCACAAACCAGACTTTGGTTTGGTTTGTTTTCTCTAAAAAAAAAAATTATTTGTTTGTGTGTGTATCTGTGTGGGGGTATGTATACATGAGTGCAGGTCTGGAGGCCAGAGGTGTTAGATGCCCTGGAGATGAAGCTACAGCTATGAGCTGCCAAATACGATGCTTTGTAACAAAACTCAGGTCCTCTGAAGGAAGAGCTGGCACTCTTACACTCTGGGCCATCTCTCCAAGTCCCCAAACCTGCTCTTTAAAAGCAACAACCTTCCAAATAACAAGAATATAAAAACATAAATTTCTGATGAATCTCAGATTTAAGCAAGGTAATTATTTACAAATAATTATATTTAAATCAAAAGTGTCATAATAAATTAATGAAAAAATTATTGATACTTTGTCTCATAGCAGACATTAATTTTAGAGCATTAATTTTTATTTTTTATATAGTGTTTAATTAATTAATTGAATTAATCTAATTAATTCTAGATATTAATTAGATAGTAAGCCAAAATAAAATTCTGTAAAAGAAGAGAAATAAAAATTAGACAAAAAAAGTAACAATGTAACATTTTGCTAAATGTTACAAAAGGAGCTTATAATAGTAGATAAAAGCCAAAACACTTTGGGACTTCAGTTTCATTCAACCTATCTCAAAGGGTAATATAAGGTTCATTTCAAAATGGTGATTGTTAAAATACCCATTAAATCGCACTGTCTGCCATCATTTGCAATCATCATTAAGTTTTTAGATATTAATTTGAAGTTGTATAAGATGTGTCACATTTCAAAATCCTTTCAGGAAAATGAGCAAAAAAAAATTTGGGAAGACTTGGCTGTGGAATATTGCTAGCCTACCTCAGAGCTTAGACCTTTATTCAAATATGTGAGGGATTTAGACACAAAATAAACATAGGATCAAGCTGCTGAAAAGGAGACCTCAAGTTACCTTCTGATTGCTGGGGTCACAGTCAGGAAGACAGCAATGCCGCTGGGTATAATGAAGTCTCGACTTCACAGGACACTCTCAGATTTTGACATGAGTTTTAATCCTATGGTAGTTTCACTGGGTGGCCCAGGGATAAGAGTTTAAACTCTGTGATGTCTGTGTTACTAGGCAACCACATCACTGTAGCCCAGCTCCAAGGACTGCTTGAGCTTTGTGGACATGTCCTCCCATGAGAAAGGGAAAAAGATGGAAAGTGCTGTAGGTTGGTTGTATAGGGGTGTGTTAGGCAAGATTAAGTTGACCACCAAAGAGAATATGAAGCTAAATTAAAAATTAAAATAGATGATGGCCTGAATCATTGAGGATGTGAAGAACAATGTTCTTATTGGGGAGTTTTAATTGGATCAAATTAAATGGGCTTAGAATTACACTATATTTATGTCAAAAGAGATTTTTGCTTTGTTGCTGAAATTCTCACATTTTATTGGAATCTGAATCACAAATAATATTTCTGTTTTGGAACAAAACACTGAATCAAGGGTAGAAGGATGCCCTTGGTCTCCAGACACTGAGCATGATAGTCCTCTGTAAGGAACACGAGATGGACCCACCTCCTTGACTGCCTGACTTCAGCCTCTGGACAAGCAGCTGACTTGTCCAAGGTGACAAAGAGGCACATGTGAGGTTTCCACTTTTGTGTCAGGACGCACCTTGCTACGTTAAGCAAAGCAACGCTTGGCAGGAAACAGCATCACAAACAGTCTACATAAGAACAAGTGAACACCAGACCTGCAGCTCCTGCTGAGGGAAGCTGCACGGCTACCCACCACCACCTCGAACTGAGCAAGCCAACATCTGCAGGGGTCTCTGAAGGACAGACTCAGACCCTGACCAGAGGGGTGACAGGAGGCACACAAAACCGAGTGCCACAACTGACCAGGAACCATCTAATCATGAACCACTGAAGCCAAAAATTCCATAATAATACAAAGGACAACATGGTAACTCCAGAAGAGAGGGGCGATATTACAAATACAAGAACTGAACTGAGCAATGAAAAGGAAACAGAAGGAAGCAACACCAAAAATTCCTTTTTGATGATCATCGAAGCTCTCAAAGAAGATATGAAGAAAAAGCCTTAAGGAAATAGAAGAAAATACAAACAAAAAATTGGAAGAGATGAACAAATCTATGAAAGAAAGATCCCAGGAACTAAAAGCTGAAATAAAAGCTGAAATAAAAGCTGAAATAGAAGCAATAAAAAAGGCGCAAAATGAGGCAAAGATGGAAATAGAAAACCTGAAGAAAAAAGCTGGAACTACAGATACAAGCATAACAAACAGAGTTCAAGAGATGGAAGATAGAATCTCTGAAGTGGAAGACTCAGTAGCTCAAATAGATATA